>JAVSBS010028021.1:10497-33529 GCA_033124195.1 Coracias cyanogaster | reverse complement strand
CATTTTCGAGTCGCGTTCGCCGGCGGCCGCGGGGAAGGAGCGCGAGCCGTGGGGGCGGCACCGTCAGCAGCGACCCCGCGTTCCCCGGGGCACGGCGGCGGCACTCCCAGCACCGGGATGGGCGCCCGGACCTGGGCGATTACCGCCACAGGGCTTCGGTCGGGGGAAGGAGGCGGGCGGACGGCGAGCGAGGGCCGCCTCCCCCGGGAGCGGGCCCGAGTGTCCTTGCGGGAGAGGCCGGGGCGGCGCCGGCCGAGGGAGATGGGGAGCGGCCCGCTTCGCTGCTGGGAAAGCTCCGGGGACGGGGGGGATTCGCTCCCAGCCCTGAAAAAGCTCGCTGCCTTCTTTTAACCACATTCCTGTGTGGCTTTGGGGTCTCCGGCGTTTTCTTAAAGCACAAATCCTATACGCGTGTATGTGTATATGTCATAAAGCAAACACGTGCGACTTAACAACTAATGTACAGCGTATGCGTTTCTCAGCTGTGACTTGCAGATCATCTTGGTGCCTGAGAAACCGGCCCTCCGTTAACGGGCCTGCCGCTGCCGCGGGCCGTGAAGCGCGGCAGAGCCGCAGCGGCCTCCCCCTGTGCAATGGACGCCTTGTGTTATAACCGCTGTGCTGCAGAGCACAGGCTGAACAAGACAGCCATTGCCAGGGGGTGCGTGCAGGACAAGAGAAAGTGTTTGATCAAGCTGCAGCAAAAACATGTCTGGAAACGGGGAGCTGTGTTTAGACTTTACACAGTGTCCTCAGGTTAGCAGAAAGAGTCACTGTAAGTTACACGAAGCGCGAGGGTTGTGTGCGCAAATGTATGAATACGCTGTCCCTCATGGAATTAATTATGTGCGTGCCTTTGCTTGTTCAGAACACTGAAACTGGATGTAGTGTGTATGATGGAGGAATGGAACTACAGGACAAGTATTACACTGCAGATATCTAATTTTCATGGAAAAATTGTGTGGGTGGCCTCCACTTCAGCTAGGTAGCTTTAAACAAATAGAAACCTCAAATAAGAAAGGCTAGACATCTTAAAAAGATAAAACTGACTACAGAAATGGCTTTAATCACTTATATTAGCTTCCAAAAAGAAATGTTCTGGAGGAGAAGAAACTGGTACCCAGATCCATATTTTTTCATTTTACATTCGAGTTTTGTGTTTTCAATCAACAAGATAAAGCTACCACTTTAGAACTGTGACAGGCAAGATGGTTATTAAAGAAAAACTCAACTTTAATAATGAAGTTGTCATATCAACTAGTCCAATTAACATGATACAACAAGTAAATTCAGTAATCTAAAGTATGGAGAGAGAGGGAACCTCTAGGAGGTATTTTGTGCATTCCAACACAAAGGTGTGACATACGTGGGTTGAGCTTTGTTTTGATATGTTTGGGGTTTTTGAGGTGCTTGTCTCTATTAATAACTGGTAGCTACAGACTTAGCCTGGATGCCTAAATAAAGACTGTTTAAAATTAAATAAAGTTCATCTCTTTCTTTCTGCATCTGCAAGTTGACACTTAAAATCCTCAAAAAGTTTAAAGGAACCTGGGCAGAAAATTAGTATTTTTGGGTACAGACTGAACTATCACCATGTTTTACACTGACTAGGTGTTACCCTTTTCTGAAATACATAACCTACCACCTGTGTAATCCCATTCCTGGATTGCTGTGCATAAATGAATAAATTGTCACGTGTCCTTTGAGACCATCAGAGTAATTACTTGCTATACATGTTTTTCAAAAAGGTTCTTAATATACTTCTGTGCTAAAACCAATTTGCTTATACATGGTTATGCAGTTGCAACAAGACAATGCCATCTTACAGTATGTCGTAACAGAACATAAAAATAGGGGAAAGGACCTATCTTCTGTTTTTACAGACAAAGGTGGTAGGACAGAGCAGAAGATGGTTCATTTTACAAACTACCAGGGCTGGAGATGCCTGGCGGAGTTCATCTGATCCACAGAGCAACACCTTTCATTTCCTAAGGTACCTCAGAGGCCTCCTGAGGCATTTGACTATGTCCATGCTTCAGCCACACACCACGGGTAGAGGAGATTGTCATTCTGTCATTTTGGAGACCTTATTATAGAAACATAGATTTACTTCGGATAGGAAAGTTCAGATTAAACCTGGTTTTAAACATAACCTGTCTCTGTCCATGTTGCTTGAGCCCCGTTACATGGGCTTGGATGTTCTCTAGTCTAGTCTCCCAAGTCTACTCTCCCACCTTCTGTATCCTCTCTGGGGAAAACAGTGGGAGGTGGGAAGAGTTCCATCATACAGTCTAGCAAGTGACACTCAGACAACAATTAGGTGATGGAGTAAATCATTCTACCTTTTTTTTTTTACTTCCCCCTCCTATTTCAATACTGAAAAATTGAGAGCATAGTGAATGACTGTAACTTAAGCCATTGTTCAATAGCTGTGAAAGATGCAACATCTTTCACTAATTTAGTGACTAATTTTTTTTCACTAATCTTTAGTGATTAATCTTTTCAAACTGATCTTTAATAGGTGATATTTTTAATCACCAAAGTTTATAATCTTCAAAATTCAGTTGTTCTTTGCTTATGATGTTAGAACTATGTTCTTTATTTTTCAGGGTTTATATTTTATTTCTGTTACTCAAGTCCTGTATAATTTATACAAATTACAGTTTTGAAGGTCTCCATTTCTCTATATATTACACTGGTAAGACTTTTGTTTCATGCAATGTCCCAAAAATTTTAAGTAAAATCTGTTTTCATACAGATAATTTAAACTACTTGCATATTAGTCTCACCTTTGTAGTCTTATTGCTCCCCAATTTAATGTTGAGTGTGTTTCAGTGCGTCTCCCTGACAAGGCCTGCGCTTTTACAGTATATCAATGAAAAATAAAATAGTAGGACTGCACTCACTACTTTTTAAAAGAAATAGATACAGTATACACTATTACAGTGTGGTGCTTGCACAGCTCTTTACTACCTTCTATAATTAAATACTTATCATCAAAGGTACTGCACTGTGTGGCTTTTTTCATGAAAGGCATTTTTTAAAACTGCATCTTCATTTTAGAGAATCAACTAATTTACATTGGAAGGGGTTTCTGGAGATCATCTAGTCCAATCCCCCCAGGAAAGCAGGTCCTACTACAGAATTATTTTCCACCACACATTTGTACCATTCTGCATACTTGCAGAACATCCATCAAAAAATAGAATTATCTGGGACAAATTCTAAATTGCCTGTGTTATACTAATGCTACATAGAAATTAGTACAATTAACTTGCTCTTGAGGTGGTAAATAAATTTCACTTGGAAAGGTGTAAAGTAAATGCAAGATATTATAGATAAATGCATATTTCCTTTTTTCCTCTTGTTACCGGAAATATCTTATCAGTGTTTATCAGGTGCCTGAGGACAAGATCAGTAGGATATCCCACCTGCATTCCAGCTATTGCTCCGGCAGAGTGCAGGTCTCCCATAGGTCCAGTAGCTGCAAGCCCCGTGCAGATGTTTCAAATACTCCACCCTGTCTAAAGCATTCAGGCATTTGAATCACTTCTCTTGTTCATACTATTAATCTTGCTGATGGCACTGACGACATCCCAGTGACCCTAACAAGTTCAGGAGCAGAATTTAGGGATAATGTATTTTTTCCAATAAAATAGTTCAAGCTTGACCCTATATTTAAACAGTTCAGACTATTTTTAGCTTGAGGCTACTGATGAACTTAAGCAATTACAATACTGCCTGGGAAACAAGAGATTTTAATTCTTTAGTTTTTCTAGTATTATGTGTAATAAAAATTAATTCATGTTACTGTTGTGGTTTAACCCCAACCAGCAACTAAGCCCCACCCAGCTGCTCGCTCACTTCCCCTGCAGTGGGATGGGGGAGAGAATTAGAAGAGTAAAAGTGAGAAAACTCATGAGTTGAGATAAAGACACTTTAATAGGTAAAGCATGTGCAAAGCAAAACACGGAATTCATTCACTACTTCCTATCAGCAGGGAGGTCCCAGAGAGCAGGGCATAATGGTGACTCTGCCATTAGGAAGCCTCAGGCACAACTCTGAACATCCCCCCCTTTCTTCTCCTTCCCCCAGCTTCTATTGCTGACCATGATGTCATATGGTATGGAATATCCCTTTGGTCAGTTGGAGTTGTCCCGGCTGCCTCCCCTCCCATCATCTCAAGCACCTCAAGCCTACTTGCTGGTGGGGCGGTGTGAGGAGCGGACAAGGCCTTGACTCTGTGTAAGCACCGCTCAGCAGTAACTAAAACATTCCTGTGTTATCAACACTGTTTTCAGCACAAATCCAAAACATAGCCCCATACCAGCTACTATGAAGAAAATTAACTCTATGCCAGCCAAACCCAGCCCAGTTACACAATGGTAAGTGTAAGGGAAGAAGACAAAATAGTCCACATGCAGCCTATGGAAAAATTTTCCCAGCAGACTGCATCATATGGATGAACTAGCTCATTGATACCCAGTTTCAGTCTGACTTGGCATCTGAATGCTGGCTTGGAGAACAAAGACCACTAGCACCACAAATGTGACAGGCCTGATAGAGAAGAGTTCCAACAGATATGTCAATGTCTTATTTTTCTACCAGCACAATTTGAATGTATCTTTCATTTCAACATAACCAACTCTTAACTTTGTTCTCTGGCCATTCTGCATGCTGAGGTGTTCCTGCAGTCCAGCTTCCAAGTCTGAAAAGAAATTCTTCTCTGTTGCTGTTTTTTTATGGCTATGGAAACATTATGTGGAGTGATCCTATTACTCTAGTCTCAGAAATGTACATTCTAGTGTTTCAAAATGTTGTAGGTGCACTTCCACAATTGTTTGTATCTGTCCTAACATATATATTAAAAAATCTTCATTGCTGTGATCACATACGCTTTCCAGAACATGATAACTGGAATTTTTGGTCCTCTCTAAGGTGCAAGCTTGGAATGCCTGAGGCTTCTTGGGAAGATATTTTAACAGACAAGTTATTACAAAAGTGTTGCTGTTAGTCACCTAAGTAGAACTTCTGTATTTGATACTTGAAATCAAGTTAATGACATTGTTGTTATTTTTAATAAAAAACATATTATGCATGTTTAAAACTTCTAATACTGCTTCCTAACAAAATTGACCACTTCAGCCTTTAAGCAATAACTATTTGTAAAAGGATAGTGTCTGCAGAGCTCTCTACATTTAGAAATCAATGATGTTCTTACTGATGTCTGATGGCAGTGTGTCTATTAATTCAGAGAATTCTTTGTCACTGGGCTCGTTTAATAGCCTTAGCTTTTTTCTCAAGCCCGTAACTTTTCTTTTTCAAATACTTTTAAAATTGTGATGGCTGCCAGAGAAATTTTCAGATGTAGATTTCTGGTATTCTGTCTTCTTAATATGTTGGCAACGAGGCTATGTTTACATGGTGCAAGACTGTGCCACGCTGAGATACACAAAAGCAGTTCTAAATTAATTACCTTGGGTATCGAAAGGTCTGTGTCCATTGCTGGCCCCGAAACACCATCTGTGGAACTGTGAGGGTTTATGGAACGTGTTCAGAGGGCATAGACATTCTCAGTAACAACAACAACAAAAAGTGTAATAACTTAATTGTTCAGTAAGTGCCATGAGGATATAACATGGCAAATACATGTCCTGTGGTGAATTCACACCGTAATATGAAATACATGCAAATGGTTATATGCAAATACAAAACAAAAGTGAAGTCTGAGGAAGAGTTTGAGTTTGTACATGTAAGAACTTGCATGTATATTGCCTCAAGGGGAAAGGAGTGCAATCACAATACCAGAACTCTTGAAATTACTATCTTAATCATACAAAAAGCCTGAATTTATATAATACTAGTCATGCATCTTAATCTAAATACGGGAGAAATTATGTTTATTGGCTACCTGGCACTTAAATTGTTCCTTTATGCCTTCTGCCTTGGGAAAAACCCTGACTCATCTCTCTCACTGACTTGATGCTTTGGTATCCTGTAACTTCTATTTAGTCTGTCAACGCTCTACTGACCTAAATTGTGTAAATTAACTACTTTTACACACTGCATTACCACTACTGTTCTTACTCTCTAACTGTTACCTTATACTCAGGACTGCACCTAAGGTAAAGGTACTAAAAAGTAGCTAAAGCTAGTAAAAGAGTTAGGATCAAATGGCATCTGGACACTCTAGCAGTGTATTAAAGGCAATTGATGGATTAATTCTCAGCTGTGTCTTGAATCTGTGTACATGGCAAAAGCCACCACTACAGTACCGTCCTGCACAGAAAATAGGATCTAGGCCTGGAACAGACCTTCCAGATCAAGTCCACTGTTTGCCTCTTTTGTTCATATAAACATTCATAAATTGGTTATGTTATTGCCAATTAGCAGCAGAATGAAAATAGCATAATCATGTTTCACATCTGCTTCTCATTCTGTTTCTTCTTTCTTGCCTTCATGTCTGAGCAAAAGGGAGCAGATAACATTGAATGATGAAGGGCTGGATGAACTGCAAGATCCTTACAAACTATGTAGTTGTGATTGACTTCAGAGGTTCTTCTACCGATAGGCATGATGATTTCACTGTCATGTCGGAACAGTTCAATGAACTTAGATCGAAGTTTTCTTATGCAGATGTTCTCATTTTTCACAGTATTATCTTGCAATGATATTTAGAGGCATGGTATGTATACCAATATGTTTAGGCATTATTTAGGCCCCCAACTAACAAAAGATTTGTGTTCAAGTTCACAAAACTGTATTGGGGAGAAAAATACTTGAGAGTATGTTTGTAAAAGGGGTAGGCAACTCAAAAAAGTAACAGTCATTGTAGCAGAGCACAGTTTGTATCCAATATGGACTCTTTGGAACTGTCAATCAGACGCATTACTCAAACTACATGAATTATAAAGAGCTTTTAGACAACTACTTGGGCTTCTAGGTACACTGGTACCTTTGAGAATGTGGCTTTTATGCCTATCAAGCTGAGTTTGTGATTTCTTCTTAAAAAGATGTGTACAGTTATAAAATCACATATGGGTAGATCTTCTTCCACTTCTGCAGAAATGGCTGTATTTTTAAGTAAGTGATAGGTGAGTTCTGTAAAACATACCAGCAGACGTTATGTACCAGCAGACCTCGAGAGGAATTGTCGTCTTAGAAAGCTGTTCTACCTTCATAAAGTTTGGTGTATAAACACTGCTTTAATCCAAAATACAGCTTTCTCCTCTTCTAAATATATTTGATAATTGCTACAGCACCACAGTAAGCTAACTTCTGGCAAGTTCTAGTTTTTGTTGGTTTGGGGTTTTTTATTAGCAAAGAGTAGTACTTCATGCTTATACAATCTCTAAGCACCAGCTGAAGTATTTTCAATCCATTTACTGTATTTATATTTCCCCAGGCTCCCACTAGTCTGATTCCTTCTTAGACAGATGTTTCCAGTAGCCGCAGGTGGCAGCAACTGATTGTTTGCCTTGAGGAAACAGAAGATTTGCTGTTAGTTAAAGGTTATTAATAGAAGGAAGCTCCCTGGTTTGTGTATCTGCTTATTGATGAGTTGGAATAACTGTCCATTAAAAGGTGTATGTCTAATGTGATAGAAAAAATTCCAGTGACACACATATACGTACATAGTGTTGGCTTTTGCTATTTTAGCTCATTCAGGGTGATAAGATTTTAACCTAAAAAGTATTACCCAAATATACTGTTCTATTAAAGCCAATCAGTTTTAGGAAGTAAAACTTATGTAACTTCGGAACTGTAAGAGCTGAACTTCTGGATTTAAAAAATACTTCTTTGAAACAAAGTGTTTCATATAAATTGTTAAAGTATTCTGTTCAACAAGGACATAATTCAGCACTTTGAAATACTTTTGCAAAATGGAGTGGATGCCTTCCAGCTTTTCTTTGTTTTCTTACTGTCTTTTAGTAGGGACATAAGTTTTATCTTGCCTATTCTAATTCTGTTTTCCAGGACCATCAGCATTTTGTCAGATAGTTCAGAACACATCTGGGGTTTATTTTCCTTCAAATTATTCTATCTCAAAATTCTTTTTCCTGGTTACAACAAAAAATCATAGATTAAATTTAAGGTGGAATGCTGTAATATTTAGTATTGATTCAGTTTAACTTATAAATTATATAAAAAACACCCTGGTTAAACTAGTCTATATAATCAAGAAGAAATTAGTATATCTAGAAGGATAATCTTAATCCTCAATTTCCCCTATTTTAAAAATCTAAGCAAAGAACATATATTGCATGAAGTTCATGGCAACCTATCACTGTATTTACACAGTTTTAGTTTCCACTTTGGTGCACTTTAATTTTCCAGATTTTCAGAAAGTAACAGAGATCCATCCTTTGAAAAACCTCTAGTCCTTATTACTTTATAATTCATTCTTTATGTCCAGGAATTTAGTCTTTACACCCTGTTCCAGACTCCTCTATCTGAACTGTGAATATGCCGAAGAGGGAAGAAAAAAGAATAAAGATTTCTAAGCTGAAAGTATGAACTCAGCTTTAATGGATTGTATTCATTCTCCAGCCTTAGTAAGCGAGGCAATCCCCGAGGCAAAATTACAGGACCTTGGGATAAAATTATGGATCTCAAAAAAAATTCTCCATTATTGCAGTTTCTCTTTGGTCTTCTGGAACAAAGTACAGTTCTAGTAAGTTTTTTTAAAGTCCTAAAAATTAATGTTTAGCAATCTGATTGGCTAAGAAAACTGATTTATGATAGGTGTTTTGGAAAGTGACACTAGACGCTTGTAACTCTAGATGTCTCAATAGCTTTTAAATCTAGTCCTTGGTTTCAGCTTGAAAGACAAAAAACGTACATATTTTCTGAAACTACATTTTATATATGTAAATACCTTGATTAAAATATTATCATAGAACCATTTAGGTTGGAAAAGGCTTTCAGGATTATTGAGCCAAACTGTTAATCCTGTGCTGCCACGTCCACAACTAAACCATGTCTCTACGTGCCGCATCTACACATCTTTTACATACCTCCACGGATAGTTACTGAACCACTTGTCTGGGCAGCCTGTTCCAGTGCTTAACAACCCTTTTGGTGAAGAAATTTTTCATAATGTCCAACCTCAACCTCCCCGGCACAACTTGAGGCCATTTCCTCTTGAGGCCATTGCTTCTTACTTGGGAGAAGATACCAACTCCCACCTTGCTACAACCTCCTTTCTGGTAGTTGTAGAGAGCAAGGTCTCCCCTCAGCCTCCTTTTCTGCAAACTAAGTAACCTCAGTTCCTTTAGCCGCTCTCCATAAGACTTGTGCTCTAGACCCTTCATCAGCTTCTTTGCCCTTCTGTTGATCCGCTCCAACACCTCAGTGTCCTTCTTGTAGTGAGCAGCCCAATACTGAACACAGTATTCAAGGTGGAACACAGTATTTGAGGTGAATTCTGTAGGGCCAGGAATAAAATATTGCCTAGTCTGCACTGGGATAGTTTTCTACAAGATTTCCTGTGTCTGCCAGTGCATTGTTGGGAATTTACTGGAGCTGGATATGTATCTGCAAGCTTTTTATACAGTGCCATCTTAACTCTCAGAACGGTCTTAAATATGTATTATCAAAACATCAATAACTGCCAGTAAATCTTGGGTTTTTAATGCTAATGCTAGATCATTAGGAAGCAGTCCTGAATATTCAATTCTGGAGTAGATGGGATTGCAGTTAAATACTGTTTTTTCCCAAATAATCACTAGCAAAAACCACAAATAACGGCAAACTAAACAGCCATTCAATGCAACTGCCTTTCTGGGGTGGGTTTTTGTTGGGTTTTTTTTTTCTTTCCATCTCTATTACTGTGCTAACCACATACATAAACAGCTTTGGCATACAATGTGTGCTAAAATTAAACAGCAGATCCTGAACAGTTTTCTCTGATCTTCTCTCATACTGCCTAAAAAAACCAAAGAAGTCCCAATTAATGTTTTAGAAAAGCTTCAACAAAGGTAGAAAGCAGTTCTGCAAAATTCTCTCAGAACTTAAAGTATATAAATGAATATTTGGAACTGGTACCTGAGGCATCCCACAGTGAAATTCCAGAATGGTGCTTTGGAACCTCAAAGCATCCTCCTGACAACAACACAGCACAAAACCCCTATCCTCAATGCTCTGGTTTCCTTCAAGACTTCATTGTTGATCCTTAAAGTTCTTAATTGTGCAGCGTCTCATTATACTCTTGATTCCCAGCAGATGCATTTACATCAGCAATCCAGTGTCACTTCTGTTGTGTAGCCCACGCCGTTTTGTGTCACAAGGATAGTGGAGGAACAGCAGACAAGAAAGAAAAAGATTAAGTTGTGGAATTATAGAGACACAATGGTAAGATCAAAAGACCCAGAAATAAGTTCCCCTGTGTTAACAATCCTATTATGAAATATAAATGTAAAAATCAGAGGAAAGCAATGCCTCGCTTCAGTGGCATTCTTCACACAGGAAGAGTTATCCCCTTCTTATCGAAAACTCACAAGCAGAAGACCTTTATCTAGATTTCAAAGGGAGACACATGAGTTACAAAATCTAGCATTGCTGTGCCTAACTCCTGGAAACCCTCTCATTTACAGAAATTCGGAATTTTGAGTGAACTTGCCGTGGTCAATGCCCTGGAAAAATTAGGTGTCTTAGAAGGAAATGAGTTGAAATCAGTTTGCAGGGCAGGTTGTTGTCTAAGCTAACCAACAGAAAATGCCCTTTGCAGCTGTGACTTCTGTGGGAGTTGCGTGCCCAAAGCTGCCCAGTGCCCTTTCCCTCTCTGTAAAGAATGAAGAGAATATTCAGAGGTAATTTGTGGGCAAGGGCACTGTACAAAAAAAGGATTTCCCAGAGACTGTCCCGTATCAGCACAACATGCCAGTTGCATCAATCTGTGTGCACTTTCTTCTAAGAAAGTCTTCTATGCCCCAAATCCAATGAGTTCAGAGGGCCTCAAATCACACCTCTCCCAGATTTGTGGCAGGAATTTCAATCTAAGCCTTCTATGTGCAAAATGTAACTGCTAGTCCACTGGATATACTGAAATGAGGCTACTCCATTTACCTTTTTCTTTTTTTCCTTAGGTTTTGTTGACAACAAAACCTTCCATTAAAAAAAGACATGTGTGGCTGGTGCTGTCTTTGCCTTGGCCTGGGATAGTCTTGTCTTGTTAAAGAAAGATCAATCATTTTAGGTCTCAAAATTGTTCTAGGATGTCTACATACCTTACAGCTTTTTTTTTTGTAAGCCCAGAAACCAAAATTAATCTCATTGGTTTGTGTGAAGACATACTTTTCCTCAATAAATCCTGATGCTGTATACCAAGGAAATTATTTTTAGCCATGCTTTAGTCATGGAGAATTCAAACCACAGAATTCTAAAAGCACAGAATAGCAGTGATAGAAATAAAATTAAGATCTACTGACTCTCAACTCTATGCCCAAATAGCAGAGCTCCCTGCAATTAGAAGGGAAAAAAATTAAAAAAATATTTAAAGATATTTTAATAAAATAGTTTTTAGAACTTATAAAATACTTGAATGCATACAGTGAAGTTTGAGTCTGAGAAGAATTTTTTTAAGTGCCTGAACAGTGGTATGTTAAAAGTGATCCTACATTCTTGCTTGACTGGGACACTCACAGAATATAGTGATTGTTTCCATGTTCTGTCAGAAATTTTGAAGTAACTTTTTATTCCAAATTTTGGCTGAAAAGCAGGATGTTTTTCAGAGTGAGAACACACTTTCCCTCAGCCTGTGCTTTGTCAAAGTGAATCTGGTCACTCTTCTTGAAAGATGTCTCCATATTTAATACTAACTTTCATGACAAACAGATTTTTAAACGGGAACATTGTTTTATTCTCTCAGCTTCACAGACTACCTTTTGAGCAGGCATATAACTTACTGTAAGAACATACAGGAAAAACTGGAAGTTGAATTGAATCCAAGTCCAGTCTGTGAGAATGTATTTTCGTATTTATATGACAAAGACACAGCTTATACAAATAAGCAATTTAATTGAAAAATGCTGACAAAATCCTAACTATTTGGACTGTGCAATCTGTTTTTTATTTCAGACATAAAAGAATCTTAATTTTATAGAAAAGACATGATGTGACTGTATATTATTCAAAGTTCTCAATAGTCAATGTAAATATTCTGATCTTGTTCAACAGTGAGGGGATTGTATTCATTTTGGCAATACTCAAAATGCAATCAACCATAGATTATGAATGTCTTTAGACACTGTGCAATGGTGCATAAAAGCAATCAATTATCCTTTTTGGCTAGGCTTATCTGGCACTGAGACTGGAAACCTGTTCTATTGTGAATTGTATGTACCTCAAAATTACATACAAACTATTTTGTTGTTTCTGTTTGCTTAATTAGTATACATGACATTCCTAGTCATACTGGGCATGGGAATCCTTACCATCCTATTTTCACATATGTGTCCTACTTCTATGAAATTTATTTAGGAATTAAATAAACCCGATTTATTGCTCCATAGAACCTTGTTGTATGTGTCTTCTTGTCTCAGTCTCATGTGGTACCTCACCATTAATCAACGTATGCAGCATGGAACTCGCAATTGTGTGGAATGCCATGAGATTTTTGCAGCATTTTGAACTTCGTATCAAAGGAAAGGACTAAATGTGTTTGCAGTACAGTTCCCTGAATAATTATTTGAATTATTCCACCAGTACAGGTCAGTTTGGATATTTGCCACTCCTGCTATTTGTAATCCTGTTCAGAAATAGACAACTATGCCAAACTGGGCATCCTGTCAATCTGCTCATATGAAACTCAGCAGCATCAAGGAATTTCCTTGAATGCTATACAGTGGCCTCCCAGAGGAACAAAGGAGCCAGAGAAAGATATTACTATGAGCTTCCTGCACATCCCTCTGCTTTATTTAAAATATCAAAACCCCTCTCTTCTTGGCTAAATAAGCCATTCGTTTAAGACTTGATTCCAATCAGTAATCCAGTTCACCATGACATTAAAAATGGCATGTCCCATTTTGTCACAACTGTAAGGCATGGACGATTCCTCCACATTCCTTAGCATATGTTCCATTTAGAGGCTGCTGTCTTCAATCATACTATTACTTTCTTGACAGTTTAGTCATTGTTATTCATGAGGACTTCTTGATGCTTATCTGCAAGTTGTTCAAAGAAGATCACATAGCGATGACCTTGAAATGAGAATGAATGAGGCCTTTGTGTTCTATAAATCAGTAACAGTCAGCACAATGCTTCTATTTTTCTCCCAGGAGAAAAGAAAATAGCTACCTGTGGCCATAAGCTTCTGTACTTGTACATAATGCAGGTTACTAATGCAAAAGTAAACCTCTGACATATGCGGTAGAAAGAACACCCTTCAAATGAAAGCAAAAAGGAAAGTTTTCAAGACCAGTGCTCAGCCTAAGTTGCTATAACAGGGGAAATAGTGTCAGAGAAGACAATGAATATATATGATTGATACTCTTTGAGGAAAACTTTAAAGACATTCCAGAAAAGCCTAATATAATTTAAAGAGCTGTAGGTAGATAAATGCATTAAAGGAATAACCGAATAGCCCATTAGAGGAAAGGGTAAGTATTACTGAAGCACAGCTAAATATCTTAGCCTTCTGCAGCAAAATTTTAAATTTTAAGTTCATGAATAACAGTATGTATAAAATAGTAGGTTGAAATTAGTAAGGAGAAAAATCAAACTGTATTCTCCAGGATTATTTTTTTTTGAACCCTTAGGAATAGGCAATAAGGAAAAGTCACCTGTCTTACTAGAAAAGCAACTATCAGACCTATAACATGAAAACCTTTCATTTTCTTTCCACCAGTATGGCAACAGGATCCCAGAATTTGCTGAGAAGCTCTCAGAAAAATTTAAAAGTGTCTTGGCATTCTCTGTAACAAGATGTAGCTCTAAGGGCAATTTAAATTAATAAGGGATTGAGCAGCTACCTTATAAGGAAAGACTAAAAAGGTTGTGAATCTTCAGCAGTGAAAGGGGAAGGCTGGGAGGAAAAGTGATGAAGGGTTTTGAAGTCATGAAAATAGTGGATAAGGTGAAGAAAAAAACTTCCATTCATTCTATCCCGTAATATGAGAACTTAATAAAAATAATAGAACATCAGCTTGAAACACCGATGTGTTTCAAAAATACCCCATTTCTTTAAACACATGTTCTGGCTTTGGCTGGGATAGAGTTAATTTTCTTCCTAGTAGCTGGTGCAGGGCTGTGTTTTAGATTTAGGGTGAGAATAATCTTGATAACACATTGATGTTTTAGTTGTTGCTGAGAAATGCTTATCCTAAGATAAGGATTTTTCAGTTTCTCTTGCTCTGCAAGTGAGCAGAGCACAAGAAGCTGGGAGGGAGCATGGCCAGGACAGCTGACCCGAACCAGCCAAAGGCATATTCCACCCCATAGGACGTCACGCTCAGTATATGAACTGGGGGATTGGCCGGGAGGGGCAGATCGCTGCTCGGTCAGCGGGTGGTGAGAAATTGCCTTGTGCATCACTTGTTCTGTTCTTGGGTTTTATTTATCTCTTTCTTTTTGCTATATTAATTTTTATGACTGTTACTATCATTATTATTTTAGTTATTAAACTGTTCTTAGCTCACAAGTTTTACTTTTTCCCCTATTTTTCTCTCCATCGCACTGGGAACAGGAAAGAGTGAGCAAGTGGCTGCATAGTGCTTAGTTGCTATCTGGGCTTAAGCCACAACACCACAAGGTAGTGGAGTTCTGGCACTCGCTGTCACATGAGATTGCAGATGCAAACTACATCAACAGGTTCACAAAGGGATTAGACAAATAGATAGACAATATCACCATAGAGTAGGGATGTACCTCTGGCACCCCTAACACAACAATGGTGTATTGTGGAAGTGAAAGAGGAATGGACCTCTGAAAAAGAGCTGGTTATTCTCCGTCTGTCTCTCCTATTGGCACTGCTGGAGACAGAAAACTGGGCTGGATAGACCCATGGTCTGACCCAGTAAAGCCTTTCTTACATTCTTAAAATAAAACAAAGAGCTCTATTTAAAGGCAAGCATCAAGCTGTTGGGCATTATTAATCATACATGGGAATATAAAGCTTGAATAGTTAAGGGGTTTTTTTTAAATAACATAAGAAATCAGCATTTCTTACCTTGGCCTCATAAAAGTCAAAATTGAGTATGCTTAGTAAAAACAATTTCAGAAAACTGTCCTCTCCTTACAGAAATATTGCTGCTTTCTGAATCGTAAGATGTTGTGGTTACTCTGTTTTAAATATACAGTTTGTATATTTTAAGATTTTATATTTTGTCATATAAGGTCAAAGTACTACATGGCTGTATGTGCTTAGAAATTTACAGCCAGGCTTAACCTAGAAGCCAGCACACAGCAGTGTATTATAGCTCATTAGAAATAGAGTCGTGCCAATAATAGTTCCCAACACACTGCTTTATTTTTACATTTATGATGTAGAAAAGTCCAGGCTATAAAACTCATTTTGTTGGCATAAAAAAGGGATGATTGTGTGAGGTTTTATTGAGGATGAGCTCACAAAAGATCTGTAAATTTTCAGCACATCAGCTGTAATTATACACAGATGACAATTCTGTCTCTTTTATTTAGGAAAAGACACCCTATCTCTGTATTCAATTGCTTCATGAGAAATACAAAAGTAGCAGACAAAAAGCATTTTTCAAGCAACTGTACAACATACAGTTATGCTGTCTTCAAAATACTAAGAAATTCAGCAGAATACCCTGCTTCTAAGGAAATCTCTCAGAACATTTATCCTATCACACCAAGAAGAAAAAAAAAAAAACATGTTCTGAAAATTAATCGTTCTGGACTGGGTTTTATGAAGGAAATAAGTTTTAATTCAGTTACTTAGCTACTACATTACATTCCTTAGATCCACCTAACAAATCTTTAAACACAGAGGAGCCTATCCAGACTTTGCCGGATGGACTGACACTTGCAGTCAGATTCACAAAGCCCATCTAGGTAGTCTTTGTTCCGTGTGTAGGTTCAGCTCAGCCACATGAATGATGTCTACATTAGTAAGTAGTGCAGGCTAACAGGGAAGGATTTGTGGCATGAAAGAGTTAGTGCTGAGAGCTTGACATCCACACCACACATTTCAGGAAGGTTTACTTAGGGGTATATCTAGCCTGGACCCGTGGCTGGAGAGTATTAGGTATGCTTTAGGAGCATCTCTTCTAGTCTGATCTCATCCAAAAGCAACCTAGTTCCTAATGTTTTGAGATTGCTTTATGACGTGAATAAAAGAATGATAATAAATCCAGAAGCAGATGCTAAAATGCTGCTGGTGAAATGCAGCCATGAGTATCATCAAGATTCAAAATTAGTTACATTTCAGTACTTTAAGCATAAAGGTCTTTCATGGTCTGGGTTACTCAGAAGCCATGCTTGTGAAGGATTTTCATCAGAATAGCACTTCATCCTTTTGTATGAGGCTAGATAGGGCTAGAGAAACTGTAAGATATCTGACCAAATATGAATTTTATTGAACAAAAAAACCCCAACTTGTTTGCAAATATAAATATTTGCTTTAACTACATTTATCCACCAGATGGTGTCCCACAACATATCCTTTAGGAGCTGAGGAATGATTCTACATCTATTCCATGGATACCAACACTGGATTTTTGAAACTCACAAATATTTGTGAAGTGAGTTCAAATACTTGAATGCTCAAGGAAAAGTTTTATCCAAATGCTCTATCTGGAAAAAATCATGGTAAATGATGCTCTTTATTGCTGCATTACATTTTGCCCATTTTCATCTTTCAATGAGCCACAGAGGCAGGAAGCTCTCAAGTGTCCGTATTTAATTAGTAGTGTAGAAAAACTGCATGGTTTAGAGAATATTGACACTAAACTAATCAATCCAAGCTGGTTTAGAAAAAGGTCGGGCTTATATAAATAGAAAATATTCAACAGTCTACTCAATGACAAAACTTTGAGAAAGGGAGGCCACTAAAAAGTGAAAAAATAGATCCTTTTGATTAATGACTCAATAGTGGAATAATGTTGCCCATTCCCATCTGCGTCCCAGACAAAGTGAAGAAGATGGTTTATCTCCTGCCAGGACAAAAGCCAGCACAAAAGGAAGATCTTAACAATGGAGAATTCTGGTGAATCTTCACTTATGGTACCCCATGGAGTCTGTAGTAACAATAGGGAAAGGAAACGTGATAGGCTAAAAAAATTCTCACAGAAAGCCAGAAGATGAGAATTTAAGTTTGTACTGAAGAGGGCTATAGGTGTGTTTTTGAGTGGAATCTGCTTCTGTGTTTACAGAAGTATAAAATATCACTTTAAATTCTCTACTATCAGAGTAGTAAGACAGGAAAAAACAAATAGAAAATAAAAATAGAATGTAAGACAACACATCCAATACTTTTTCAAAATTAGGAGTCTAAATCTGGTTCTTAAATCAATGGTCTGATTCTCAGTTTTATCAAATGCCCAACCATATCTGCTGAGTCATTAAGAACTACAATATTCAACATTTTAGTATAACTTACATAGGTTAGCAAACTTTTCCACTTACCTTTGCCACTGCTCTCTCCAAGATATTTGCCCCTGCTGTTTCCTCTTTACTCACCAGTATGAGAACTGTTGCCAACAAGCAATTTCTCTGTTGGACAAGTAGATACATCATCATGAGTAAATGAAGGTTGACCCCATACCATGTAGATCACAGCTGTGACTGATTCAGTTAACTCTGAAGAGTGTCAGTGTTTCTTTTCCTGGTGTCCGTTCCAGAATGGATGAGCTGGAAGGTTTTGGAGCTACCATGGTTCAGTAAGCGACTTCACTGCTCCATGGCCTCCCTCTGCTCCTGCCCTGTGCATATAATCCTTCTCCCTGCAGACATTCCCTGAGCACAGCTCTATGCCTTGCCCTCACCCATCTTTTAGCCACTTCTCAAGCAGTGTGATTCATGAGTGACCTCTGACATGGAGAACAGGCCCAGAATGACAAATAAGCAACAGTTACACAAACAGCAAAAAAACCCAAGACCTCAGGTTTCTTTTAGCTTTAAGTCATAGACTTCAATGAAATGTTTGAGGTCGTGCTGTGCTGATTCAGCCATCATCATTCTATGCTGCCATCAGTTGCCTGATCACACAGGCCAACACTGAACTCAACAACATCCCCTCAGAAGGCTTCTTTCAGACAGTCCTGCCATAGGTTCTTGTGGGCCCTGCTCCTCCACTGCCCACTGTGGTGCCAGTATCGCCTGCTGGACACAACAGACAGAGATGGCTCCCTCAGTGACCCTTCACATGGAAGGGCACCACCAAGAGAGCTCAACAAGATGCAGCCAGCCCCAACAGAAGCCACACCCAACAGGAAGCTCCTCCAGCTGATCAGTTCCTGGTTGATATAATCCTGGCCTCACCCACCACCCCAACCATGACCACCTGGGTGAGGGCAGAGCCACAGAGCCCCAGGTGGGCCAGGTTCTGCCTCTGCAACGTGAAGCCAACGGAAACAACAAAACATTCTGCTGGGTTGTGACTCATCCACAGGTCAACTCCAACTTAGGGCCCACAACTCAGGCCCCAGCGCTTTACCTCTAAGTGCACTTGGTCTTGGTGGAGGGTTGGAACCAGAAGGCAGCGCGTGAGTACATCTTCCACTTGTTTGCTGGAAAGCCTGTTAGGTGCAGATTGGCAGGGTGTGGAAGGCCAGCCCATGTGCAAAGAGAGGTAGCTGCGCTGAATTTTGTTCCTACAAAAAGCTGATAATGAAGAGCTGAGCATATGAGGTGTCATGGGCTAAAGCAGGGAGTAGGTATGGGAAAGCTCACAAAGAAAAAGATGGTGTGCTATCTAGAGACAGCAAAGCATTCCATTGCAAGAGTGACAGATCTTCACGTGTTTTAGCCCTTTTTCCTCTACGTTTCCACATAAATTCAACACTGGAAAAAAGCGTTTGAACAGAGAACTTTAAAAGTTTCCCTGCTAATATTTACAAGAAGGGAAAACAGACAAAAACATGCTTAGGCATTCTCCTAATTGAAAACCTGGCTGAATCCTTAAAAAACCTTTTACACCCAGGAGTATTTTCTTATTCATGTTTCAATAAAAAAAAGAAAAAAAGATGTCAAATTTCCTCTACACATTCAATTTTCTTTCCTCTATTCCTGCTCCTCTGTTGTTTAATGCAGTTTCACTGAAAGTTTCACCTCTCGCCACCTCTTCAATGAGCTCCTAGTCCTGTGGAGAGAACAGTCTGCTGGCAGCGTGACAATTTATTAAGGGTAAACATCTGAAATCCCACAGGATGAGGAGGAAATTGAACTCAAACCACTGCCTTTTTGATAAGTGTACCTTAGGAAAGGCTCGTGCACAGCCCGGGGTATGAATAGTCACTCATCTCCACCGTGTTCAGGGGAGCGCTGACCTCTT
Source organism: Coracias cyanogaster (assembly GCA_033124195.1). Classification (NCBI taxonomy): domain Eukaryota; kingdom Metazoa; phylum Chordata; class Aves; order Coraciiformes; family Coraciidae; genus Coracias; species Coracias cyanogaster. Next base: position 14,076 of record JAVSBS010028021.1, on the reverse strand, counting down.
AGTGTGTGTTACTTCCACTCTGCCCACTGGATCAGATCCATTAAGGGCCTGGAGATTCATTTACTTCATTGTGTCCTCACTGGGCTCAGTAGACAGGTGATGAACGGCCCAAAAAAAAAGATATCTGACACATCCAAAGAGAGCTGTTGGCATTTGGGTAAGTAAAGTAGCGAAAGGAGAGGCATACGCCTAGTTTAAAGCAAGCAGAAGGTGAAACATTTTCATGAACCAAACGTTTCAGCCTAGAACTGCCCTGCACCCAGCCTCACTGCACGCGGTCTGGGTGGTGAGAGTGGCGGTAATGTCTATGTTTACAATTTCCTGATAACTTGCAATGGTAAAAAACTGTATTGACTTTTTTTTTAATGATAGGAGGATCACAGCTGTGGAGTTCAGGAGAGCAGACTTTGGCCCTCTTTGAGGACCTGCATAGAAGAGTCCCATCTCTTTAAGAGGGGAGAGCAGTAAATGTTGTCTGCCTTGACTTCAGCAAGGATTTTGGTACTCTCCCCTAAGATCCTGACAGGGAAGCTGATGAAATCTAGGCTGGATGAGCAGACAGGGAGGTGGACTGAAAGCAGGCGGAATGGCCAGACCTGGAGCGTGGTGATCAGTGGAAAGCCCAGTTGAAGGCAGTAAGTAGCAGTGCACACCAGGGGTCAATAGTGGGTCCAATCCTGTTCATCTTCATTAATGATTTAGGTGATGGGGTGGAGACTACCCTCAGCAAGTTTGTTAACACCAAACTGGGGGAAGTGGCTTATATGCCAGAGGATAGTGCTGCTGTCTGGAGGAAGCTCCACAGGAGAAGATGGCTGTTGAACCCCACACAGTTCAACAAGTAGAAGTGCAGAATCCTGCACATGGGGGAGAACCATGCATCAGTCTATGCTTGGAGCTGACCAGCTGGAAAACATCTTTGCAGAAAGGGAACTTGGGGTCCTTTTGGGCAGCAAGTTTACTGTGAGCCAGCAATGTATTGTTCACTGATTTAGGAGTGTTGCCATGAGGTTGAGGGAAGTAATCTCTCTCCTTTACTCATCACTGGTACAGCTACAACTGTGTCCAGTTCTGGGCTTTCCAGTACAAGAGAAAGAGATGGAGAGCAACTGGAGAGTGTCCAGTGAAGGCCTGCTAAGATGGTTAATGAATGGGAGCATCTCTTCTATGAGTAAAGGCTGAGAGTGCTGGGAGTGTTTAGCCTAAGAAAAGGCTTGGCGGGAATCTCCCCGATACATTAAAATATCGGAAAGGCAGCTGTAAAGAGGATGGAGCCAGGCTTTAGTCAGTAGTGTGCAGGGACATGAGCACTGGAACAGGCTGTCCAGAGAGGCTGTGGAATTTCCATACCTGGAAATGCCGTTTGGACATGGTCCTGGACAACCTGCTCTAGGTGACCCTGCTTGAGGAGGGAGCTGAAGAAGACAACCTCCAGATAGCCCTTCCAACTTGAACCATTCTGTGATTTTGTTAATTATTCAAATCAGACTTAATTACTTCCTACTTTTCTTGCTTTCATGTTTAAAAATACTGAATCTCGACTTGAGTTTTGTAACCACTTTGAAGAAGGTGCAGCTGATTCTCAGCTGGTAACTGCACTGAAATTCTAAGCAACCACAGAGTAACTCCAGAGTACTGGCATTTAAATGCAACATAGGTTAACAATTGTTATGCAGCAACAATTATTTCATGTAAAGATGAAATATATGTCAGACAAGGCATTTTGAAAGGTCCTTTTACAAAAGCAATGCTGTTAAAATGTTAATTAGCTTGTTACTATCAAATCTAGTGTTCAGCAGATGCTGTGCGTTCACACTTGTTACTGCAGCTCTTCTGTTGGTGCTGATTCTTTTCTGCATTAATGAAACAGAAATCTCTGCAATTGGGTTAAAAATTAGTGTCACACTTATGTTGATGTCAGATCAGACCTTTCCAGTCTCCAGGGACAGAACTATCACCTGTAAATATGGAGGGGGCAGGGTGGAATCCAGAAGCTTTAAAAAGAAAAAGCAAAGTTATTTCAAGTTTAGTTAATATGAGACAAAATTGCATTTGCAGGATCTCTTCTCTTGAGTCTTTGTCTGGTTTTGCTTGGAAGCCATTGTTAAAATTCAGAATTCTTTAGATATATTAGGTAAGACATTGGAGTTTCATGTAGGCTCTGTGAAGACTTGTAACTGCTTTCAGCTGAAGCTGAGGGTTCTGTGGGCTGAAGGAAACAATAGATCTAATGAAAGACATGTTAAAATGGTGGGACTGGCTGCATGCCAGATATCACTGTTGAAGAACAGATTCATCTACCTCTGTTGGCTTTTGGCAAGGGAAGCAGGATCACTCTTTTTATCAAGAATGTCCACAGAGAAGATATTGCGTGTCAAATGGGAAGTGCGTGTGTCATTTCTGTTCATTTGAAGAATGGTGGAAACCAAACAGCACTGTAATTACAGGAGTTGAGTAGTTGCCTATAAAGCAACGCTTTCTACTTTTGCACTTGGAGGTCACTGTAAAATGGTGATAAGAAGGAGCCTACAATTTATCATCCTAGGAGTTACATAATCAGTAATTATAAAATGCCCTTTATTTGAATGCCTCTGGAAGATCCTATCAATCTATCAAACATTACAATGCTGTCCACTTCAGCATCTTGAGCGATTGTTTCTGAGTAATTTGGCTGCATTAGAGGTAATTGTACTACGAGAGCTTGCCTCGGGCACTGTTCCATCTCTGTCAATGTTGAGTCTGTAGTGAATGGGTTTGTTATGTGTAGGAAATGCTGCCTGGCGCTGCCCAAGTTGGTTTGGGTCCTTTTTCTTTTTTTTTTCTTTTTATGTTGGGGTTATTCCTTCCACTCATATGTATTAATCATATTAACAGTAGTATGTGCCTTCATATTCTTTACTTTCTTTTTTTTTGGTGAGGGTAAACATACAAAGTTCATTGTCTAGGAGAGCAAAGGAAGTTAAAGGTGCTGTGTTCTCCAGGAGACAATACTGAACAGCGGTGGGTGTCATTTGGCTTCCTCTGTGAACAGCTATTTACTGGTGTAAGATGAGTTCTAGCAGTGATGTCACTCCTGCCACTTTTAGGAGTCTTTTAGGTCAATTTTGGTGTGATATGAAACACATATTGGGGGTTGTTGCCTGTGATTACCGTAGTAGTCAGGGTCTGGATGATTAGATTTAAAGACTTTATACATGTGCACATACTAGCCTGTGGTGAAACAGGCAGAACAAGGACTTGCAGCTAGCTCCCATGGGTGGGCTAGCACCCTAGCTGGTGGGCTGCTGCATGTGAATAAGCGCCAAGGGTACATTCCATTTTAGTGAAGCCATACACAGTGAAGGAGGAAAGAAGTATGATGATTTCCAGGCTTGTAATGAGATTGGATTTTTCTGTTGCTTCGCACCTACAGCAAAGAGATGGAGTTGCAAGGTTGTCGAGGTTTAGGGTCAGGGCTGCGTGCTTGAAGTGCTAGTGCCCAAGTTGTGGGCCCCAAGTTGGGGTTGACCTGTGGATGAGTCACAACCCAGCAGAATGTTTTGTTGTTTCTGTTGGCTTCATGTTCCAGAGGCAGAACCT
>JAVSBS010028018.1:0-49957 GCA_033124195.1 Coracias cyanogaster | reverse complement strand
GACCGTGGCCCAGGTTGCCCAGGAAGGTGGTAGAAGCCCCATTCATGGAAACGTTGCAGGTGAGGTTGGCCGGGGCTGGGGAGGCGGAGGGTGCCCCCGGGCGGGGCCGTGGGGTTGGGAGGGTCGGGGGCGGCCGGGGCAGGGACCGAGGGGTCGGGGGGTGCCAGGGCTGCAGCGGGAGCGGGGCGGGGGGGAGTGGGAGCGCCGTGGGGGGTGCAGGGGGGGTGCCGGGGCTGGCAGTGCATGGGGGGGGGTGCACAGGCGGTCTGGGGGTGCATGAGGGTCGAGAGGTGCTTGCCCAGCACCCCGGTGGGGTGCTGACGGGGGCGAAGGGCAGGCGAGCGGAGTCGCAGCCGGTCCCGGGGAGACGGGAGGGCTGAGCGGGGCTTGTCTCGGTCAATCGGCCGGGCGGGTGCCGGTTCCCTCTGCCCACACCCGAGGGTCCGGCATGAGGCATGGGAGACACAGCGGGGGGACCTCGGGATCCCCCTCGGGCTCCGCTCCCAGCCCTGCAGAGCTGTCTGCTGTTCCCCCACGACGGGGATGAGATCTTCCCTGGCCGTGCCGCCCCATGCTGGGGACGGAGGTCTGTCCCTCCGGCTTGGCAGCCAGCGGGATGGATCCCTTACCGGTTGTGCAAGAGGCAGACCAAGGCCTCGTTTCATCCTGCTGCCCTTCCCGCTCCGTCCACCCGACCAGGACAAGCCGAGCCAGGTGACCTTCTCTGGCTAGGCCAATGCCTCTGCCCCGTGGCACCGGGGCCCCAGCAGCCCGGGATATGTCGTGGCCAGTCTGAGCACCGGTAGACGCAGAGGGGCTGGGAGTCACCTGCCAGGTGGGATGGGATCCCCATGGTACCCGGCCATGGGATGGGCTGGCTCTGCTGTGTGCCGGGCAGATGGATGGCAAGGGATCTGCTCATCTGCTCATCTCCAGCTTCCTTTTGCCAATCTTAATTTTGGCTGGCTGGAGGAAGGTGCCACCTCCACTTCTGGGGTGAGAAGCCTCTCCTTCCCCAGCACGGATGCACAGAGGGCTGGGGTTGCTCACTGCATTCCTGTGGCTTGGTGTCCCCGGGAAAGCAGGGCTGAGGCAGGAGCAGCCAATCTCCAGAAAAATTTAACACCCCCTAGCCCCTTCTCCTTCTCCCCACAGTGGGATATGGGTGCCCCAGTGCTTGCTGCTTGGAGACCAGGGGTCCATTTTCAGCAGGATTTGGGTGCTGAGCACCGGGCAAGGCAGGGGCACAGCTGTGAGCCAGGAGGAGCGTGGGGAGGCAAACAGCTCCAAATCCAGCAAAGCCCTTGTGAACAAAGCACAGGGAAAACTTGCAAGCGCATCGAATTTTCTCACTGTGCCAGATTTTGTCACTGGCAAAGGCACCCGTGAGGAGAGGCCCAGCGTGGTGTGCCCTGCCAGGCAGGCGAGGATTGCTCCCATCATGGACCCACCGCTTCAGCCAGGGCTTTTCAGGTCTGCGGGGCCAGCACGGATAAAAGCTTCATGGAAGTTTTATATCTGGGGTATAGGAGGGTTGGAAACTGGGAATGAGGCAGAAAATTGTCACATTTTTATTCGCACGTTGGAATCGTATCCGTTTCTAGCTAGCTTGGCTGCCTGTCCATGCTACCCTCCTTGTTTTCTGAGCCGTAGATTATTTGGGATAACCCTGGGAGCTAGAGGGAAGCACAAACTTAAATGTGTGTGAGTTAGTGCTCATTGTAAAAAATCCTGCACAGCTGTAGTTGGGGCAAAAGGCCAGTTGGCTTCTCTGCCAAAAAACCTGCTTACATTTCCTCGGTGTCCAAAGCCCTCAATGTTTGGGTGAAAACACTGGATTCCCCCTCCCCAGCACTACCCAGCTGTAGATGTGCGTTGGGGTTCATGGTGGGGATGTGGCTTGGTGGCCTGTGTCCCTCTGAAGAGATGGTGTTTGTCTCAGTTTAATGCTGGGTTTTCCCAGTGGGATTTTGCCAGAGGCACCATTTGGGTTGGCTTGCTGCTGCCCGACAAATGGTTGGAAATGGGGAAAAGTGCCTGTGTGTTACGGATGGCAAATGCTGTCCTGTGCAAAAAATGGATTTGGGGCTTCAGGTCCTTGCTCTTCCTGGCCCCCTGGCCAGCTCTGGCGCTCGTGGGTGGCCCAGTGGGACAACCTGAGTGTCATCCTGCAAGCTGGCTAAGATAGGCTGCAGTGTTGGGACGGCTGAGCATCCAAACCAGGAGCAGGCTAGGGTCAGAGAGCCCAAACTGAAGATTTTGGAGTCACCTGCCAGCCCTGAGTCCCAGATTTCACATGGCCTGTTGCCTCCTGCCAGCCCCACTGGGACTCTGGTACCTCAGCTTCTCCATACAAGGACTTCTCACTGCCCCACCCAGTGCTCGTAGCCACCCACACCTGCAAAGTGACAGTTTCCAAGGTGCTGTTTTTCTTCTTGTGACATCCCATCCACATCAAGACTAGCAACTTCCACTGAATCTGTCAGCTCAGAGAGCCCTGGGTTGTCTCCCCTCCCTGCAGTTTGGGACCAAATCCTCATCTCATTCCAGCTCTTGGGGTGCATGTCAGGGCAGGGCATGCCATAAGCAGGGTCTTATACATCCTTCACCATCATTTGAGGTCAGATAGTGACTCCAGCCATTGCTGGCTGGACTTCAGACACTCTGCAGTAGCACTGTGCAGGGGAACTCATCCTTAGCACGGAAAGCTGAGCTGGAAGGAATTATCTTTTTCCCATCTGGCCAGGAGCGGGGAGCAATAAAAATGCCTTTCATCAGCCTTGTCATCCTCACTCTGGAGGAAAGAGCAGAGTATGTGCTGTAGGAAGGATGACTGACAACTCAGCAAGAAGCTGTTAAGCCCTGCTCTTGGGGGATGTTGTTGGAAGTCACCCCTGGAGCAATGGGAAACCTACAGAGCAAGTGCCTATATAAATATATAGATAGAGATCTGTAGGCTCCTCTGGCCGGAGCTGAAGTGCATTGCACTGCAATAGCTGCTCACGTGTGCCAGGAGTCCAGCAGTCCTGCAGAGCACAGGGAGCATCTCCTTCCCCAGCATCCCTAAACCACAGGGCTGGGGACTGCAGGGGATCCCCAAAAGTGGGGACACAGCAGAGGGAGAGGGCTGGCAGGGCTGGATTCATTGTTCTTGGAAGAAGGCAGGACATTTGGAGAGGGGAGATGTTTCCTTCCCGAAGGGCAGGGTGGTGGCGAGCCAGTGCGTGGCGTGGGGAGGAAGGAAGGAAGAGTGGAAGAGTGCAAGAAGAGCCAGTCACCCTTTGGATTTTGGACTGGACTCCCGTTAATGGGCGGAAGCCCATTTCCAGTGCCGTGTGAGTCCCTGGTGCCCTCAGCCACGCATAGTTTTGCTTTCACCTCCTCCCACACTGCTGGGGCTGCCTTTGGCCCCACACCCTTCCTCCTCCTCCCAAACACCTGGATATTTTCAGAAGGTTGAGCTCCCTCCTTTCTGCCTTGGGCCAGGGGAAAGCACCCAGCCAGGGCCCACAAGAGGCTCCCTGGATGGCAAGGCATGGTGGGAAAGGGTGAAGGGATGTTCCCTGCGGCCAGGAGGGGAGCGAGGGGTGCAGGAGCCACCCTGGGAAATGGGGTCCCTCCAGCCACTGTGGCAGGTGGCTAAAGGCTCTTGTGCCAGGTCGAATAACCTCATCCTACAGCTCAAGCTGGAAGGGAGACGGGAAGAATGTTGTCTCAGCCCTTTGGCTGAGGATGGGATGGCACCCTCTGTCAAGCAATGACGGGCCACATTTGGAATGGTCCCTGCAGATACAGGCTGCAGGGCTGCAGGATCCATCTGTCCATCTGTCTGCTTGTCTGTCTCCTGGGCTGCACGTGGCTGTGTGAGCAGGGCGGTGTACGGGGTTGTTCTCTGTTATTTCCTCTGGCCTGCCAGAGGCTTCAGTGCTCTCCATCCATGCAATAAACATTGGATGTGAAGAGAAATTCTTGACCCCAGCATCCCCATTAGTATCTCAAGGGACTAATTTCCAGCAGACTCAAGTGGAGCAGCCTGGGAATGGTGGGTACCAGGTGAGCAGGGGCAGAGGGGCTGCTGGTAGGGTGTAGGGGATGGGAGACCACAAGGCAATGCTGGAAGCAGGTGCCAAGCAGGGGATCTTAGATTTGGGGCTCCCACCCAGCAGCACCCCCTGGCCTGGAGGGCTGCCTGTGCTTAGGGCGGCAGCAAGAGATGGGGGTACCTGGGGGAAAACCCTGGGGGACAAATGCTGTCGCTGGTCCTGGCTGTGCAGGAGTGTAACCAGTGGCTAGTCCAAGCAGGAATGGGCTGGCCAAGGGCTGAGTCATCCCTCCAGCAGAGAGGAGATCCCCCAGGGCCCCTTGGTTGCTGTTAAAAGGCAGTAGCAAGAGCGAGAGGCTGTGAAATGGCCTCCGTTGAGAGCTCAGCTTCTTAGGCGGCCTTGGCCTCTGAGGAAGCGGGGATGCTCAGCTTGGAGCACAAATTTTGCAGACATCTGGAGCCTGTGGCTTGTTTCTCAATGGCTCCTTGGCCGTATTTCTCCTTCGTTTTGGAGATAAAGGCAGTGAGGGTGACCCTGTGGAGTGGAGCTGTGGTGCTGGCCACCCTCCAGCCAGCCCAGCCAGAGGAAACTGTGGCCCCGCTCTGTGCCGCCGCCAAAGCAAATAGAAATAGGGCATTAAACAATGCCAGGCGCTAACCAGGGGAGATGCTGGCCGCTGGCATCGCCGCTGCAGACGGGCTCCTCGTCTCCAGGAGAGATTTTTCCACTGGCATCTCTGCTTCCTCTCCCCTGTACCCAGCCAAAACTCTCCTCTTGAGCAGCCTGACAGCTTCATTCACGGTCCTCCTCCTCTTCTCTCACCCCTCCGAGGAAGAAGGACCATCCTGCATGCCTTGGCAATGCTAGGGCCAGTGTAGGCACTTGCTGGGTGCTGAGGGAGGCAGGAGGGATGAAGGGTGAGGAAGAGGAGATGCCTAGGTTGCAGCAGCCCTCCTGCTTCACCGTGGGCTCACTGGAAGGATTTGGCTTAGTCATTCATCCCTTCCCTCACTGGTAGGCTGAGCCACTGCTGAAAATATCCTGGAAGGTTCCCAAGCAGCACAGAAGGCAAGAAAATGAGAAACAAATGAAGGAAGGGAAGAAGGGAAGGGATGGAAGGGAAGGGGAGCGGGCACTGGCAGCACCCGTGGGAGTGGGGCTTGGGGTGGGCAGCCCTGGCCACCCAGCTCCCTGACAGGGCTGGAGCAGGAACATCCCACCACAACACCTTTGGGAAGGGGTCTGCACCCTTGGTGGGTGCTGGGGTGATACTGATGTTCTGCACCGGTGTCTGGCCCCGAGCAGTGGCCTTGGCTGGGCTGGGGATGCTGCCCTTCCCGCAGGCACTTCAGGGCAAGCTCTAGGAAATTGCTCACTCTGGGAGAATGTGTTCCCAGCAGCTCCACATCCTTTTGGCCTTTGAGAAGGGCTGGTGCCCTGACCTTTTGGCCAGCACACGAGAAGCCCAGCAGCACTCCAGCTGCTCACCACAGGGCTTTAACTGAGCTTTTAGCACCTTGCTTTTAGCACTTGTGTAGGCTCCCAAGGCATGAGGTTGGCTCCTTGCTGTGGACTGTGTCTGTGTCCAGCAGGTCAGGATCTGCACAGCTTCTGTCGGCTGCTGCCATCTCGTGTTGCTCCATAAATGAGTCCCCAGATGGGGCTGGCCACCAGCCTTCCCGTGAGGTTATGGCAGGCTGGCACCTATCTCCCCATTGTTGTGGGGTTTGCTTTCCTGCCTGCCTGGGGATGAACATGCCAGGATTTGGGGCAGGAGGCTGGGGGACATGTATTGGCCCCTTCCGTACCTGCTGCCACCTTGAACGGGGGGCCAAAACCACGTGAGCTGCAACCTGAGATCTGCCAAAGCCCTTGGGGAAATTCCTTTCCCATATGGTCATCATGGTGGGAAATACGGGGTAGGATGGGAGGAAAGGTCCTGAGTGCCCTTGGGTCTGAGGAAAGGTCCTGAGCAATGCTGTCTGTCCTCCCAGGCTGCAGAGCTGCAGCCCAGCAACTCAGTGGGTGCTGCGCTGGGTCCCCATCATCCTTGGACTCCAATATCCCTCTTGTGTACCCCAGCCCCAGAGCATCCCTCCAGTCTTCCCCTAGTTGCCGGGGAGGAGGTTGGGATACTGGGGGATACCTGGAGGAAGGGCTACCAGTCCTGGATGGGGACGGCTGGGATCTCATGTCCTCTCTGAGCCTCCTTAACCCCCATCTCCCCTCTGCCCAGGTCTCTCCCGCAGCGCCAGCCTCTCTGAGAAGGAGCTGAAGGAGGCAAAGGCGCGGAGCCGGCGGATCGCAGCACAGCTCACCACAGCTCTCAGCCCCAGCTCCAGGGGTGTCCAGCTCTTCAACCGCCGCAAGCAGCGTGTCGACAGGCTCGCCGGGGTTGGGCATGGCGGGGGGCTGCCACTGAGCCCCACACCCCGAGCTCAGCAAGCAGCCATGGAGGAGGGCGAGGGGCAGGGGCAGGGGATGAAGACAGAGCCTGACCTGCCTGGCACCCCAGGGGAGGGGCTGCAGGCCAATGCCTCCCCGTGCCTGGTCCTGCCTGCCGAAGCCCAGCAGGTCCCACTTAGCATCTACCTGAAGGAGAACATGGCATCAGGCACCACCACCAATGGCATGCAAGAGCAGCTGGCTGGTGGGCTGGAGAGTGGGGTTGTGGGTCTCGGGAATGCAGGAGACCCTGCGGGGCCAAACACAGCGGCTCTTGCCCTGCTGCAGAGCCCTGAGGAGGGGAAGAATGTTGAGGTGCCCAGCAAGGTACCCAGTGAAGTGCCCAATGCACCAGCAGGTACAGCCACAGGGATGGCAACCCCGGCCAGCCAGCAGCAGAATGGGGCACAGGGCCGGCAGTACTATGAGGTCCATCTCACCCTGGCCAAGCCCAAGCCCGTGAAGAACCGTACGGCTAGACCCTTCGGCACCCAGGTGTCCCCTGCCAGAGGCCAGCCTGCGGAGGCACCCCCTCCTGCTGAGATGCCCCCGCTACCCACCTACGCGGAGACCCTGAGCAGCCCCCCGCCACTCACCCGCGTCTGCTCGCCCCCTGCTTACTCAGCCCTGTACCCACCTCAGGAGCAGAAAATGCTGCCAGGGCCCCTCCTGAGCTGTGGGGCGAGCGGACCGAACCCCCTGCCCAAAACAGGGATCCTGGAGGAGTCAGCTGCCCGGAGAGCCGGCAAAAAGTCCATGTTCACCTTCGTCGAGAAGCCAAAGCTGGGTCCCAACCCTGACCTGCTAGATCTAGTTCAGAGTGTGGACAGCAGGAAGAAGCAGAAGGAGCAGGGGGAGCCCAGTGTAGAGGACGAGCCTTTTGCCCTTGGTGCCGAAGCTGCCAACTTTGATCCCAACAGCACAGCCAGGGGTGGGCAGCACCTCCCACCAGCCGATGATACTCCAGCATGGTCATCCTGCCTCAAGTCTCCCACCATCCAGCCCAAGCCGAAGCTGCAGCCCAGCCAAAACCTCAGCGAAGCGAGGGGGAAGGGGGCCGAGCTCTTTGCCCGCCGGCAGTCCAGGATGGAGAAGTTCATCATCGAGGCTCCCTCCCAGCCCGAGCTGCTGCGATCCCCATCACCCACCATGTCCCTGCCTCCCTCCTGGAAGTACGATGTCAGTGCTTGCCTGTCACCCATGGTCTCCAGACACCCCCCTAAGAGTCCCTCCAGGCCCTCCAAAACGCCCCCAGCATCTTTGTATGGCGGCAACCTGATGGAGAATGAGGTCTCCCAGAAGGAGCTGGAGATCTCCAAGCACCAGCCCTACCAGCTCCAGCCTTCGCTCTTTATCCTCTCCCCATCCAAAAGGCCAGTGAGGTCCATGCCCCAGGAGGTGCCTCCACCCAGACCCTCTCTTTCCAGTGCCTACCCCTACCCGCAGCAAACCTCCTGCCCAACCTCTCCATTGCCTCCTTCTCCTGTTTGGCATCCCCCTACCGTGCCCAGTGCCAGCCAGACCACCACCAGCCCCTTCCCCAGCACCACTGGGCCTCTGCCCCTGACTCACGGCAGCCGTGCCAGTCCCGGAGCCCCAGACGAGGTGCTTCTGTCCTCACCATGCCGCCTGCTGCCGCCTCGAGCCAAGGGAGGCTTCCAGGCACCCCGGCCCTCCTACTCCACCAGGAATGCAGGCATAGAGCCACAGGTGTGGAAACCTTCTTTTTACTACAAGTAGTGGTGGCAGAGAGAGTAACGTGGGGGTTTAACTTCCCTCTGCTGGCTGAGTCCTCCCTGACTGCTCACAGGTGTGCCGAAGGCTGAACCAACCGCAAAAAAGGGGGAAAAAAGAAAAGGAAATAGGAAAAGTAGTAGCCGGGAGGCTGCAGTGCTGGGATGGTGGGTGAGACAGATGCTGCCGAGCTCCCTGTGTAATAGGAGCCAAGGGATCCCAGGGGTGCAGCAGGAATCAGGGCATAGAGCCCACAGGATCCCAAAGATACATCGGAAGCCTGCCCATCCTGTGGGTCCACCAATGCTTTCTCTGTTCTCTTGCCTGGAAACTGTATGGATCATCACATCTCTGGCTCCATCCTTTCCTCACCTCCTGCCTTTCCAGGTCTCTGCCTGCTCATCCACAGCTCCTCTGTCCTGTTGGCTCCTATCGGCCTCCTACCAAAGCAAACCCGGAGGGGACCTACTGCCTTTCCACCTCACTGTGCCTGTTCCTGTCTCTTCTGCTGCTCCTTTGGGATCTGTCCTCGTTTGCTTCCATGCTGCGGAGGAAGAGCCACATCCCCAGGGGAGCCCCATGGTGCCAGGACTGGGGGGGCACCACAGGGTCTCTGTCCCTTGCCATGCTCAGTGCCAGAGCTGGGGACAGACAGCACTGCTTGGCACAGCTGGGACAAAGGGATGCGCCGGGTGGGGAAGGGTCAGCAAGGGCAGAGCTGCTGAGTGATGCTGAGCCCAATGCTCGCAGTCCAGCAGTGCCTCTGCCTATCCCTCGCATCCACCACTCTCCCTGTGATAACAAGTTGCCTTTTGACTGTGCTTTTATTTCTCCTGTCCTTTTTTTTTTCCCCCACACCTCTTTCTGAATACACTCTCTGCACTGTCAGACCTGGCTCTTCTCTTTCCTGCTGGCTGCTGGGCAATGGACCCCTGGAACAGCACAGGGGGTTCTCCCTGCATCACCTGGAGTGAGGCTATAGGAAGCTGCAGGTAGTAAGAGGTTCTGGATCATATTTTGGGAAAGGATGACTCATTTCAAACTCAGATTGCCCCAGCCTCCTTGGCTGGTGAAGGGTGTGCAAAGGCAAATGCATTTCTGGGGAGACCTTGCAGGGGGTGTGATGCATGAGGATGCACCCCCAGTTCCCAACACCGGTCCTGCCCCTGTCCCTCTGCTCTGTCCTCGTCATCTCCAGGCACTAACTGGCTCTCTGTCCCCCTCCAGGAAAGGCGGCCGTCCCTCCCCGCCTCGCCCACCTGGACACCCCGGCTGGCACGACGCCCAGGCAGCCTGGACGGCTGGGCCAGCCCAGCCTCGGTGCCCGAGCTGGACGAGGGACCCCCCACATCCCCTCCGTGGAGCGAGAGGTCCCTGTCCCCACTGCGTCAGGACAACGACCCCCAGGCCAGCCGGCAGATGCAAGCGCGGCTCGCCAGGAACATCATCAACGCTGCCCGCAGGAAGAGCTCTTCTCCCAAAGCCCTGGGGCTAGAGGGCTCCCGGCCCTTCACTCCCATCTCCACTGGCCCCCCCAGCCTGCCCCAGTTCCACCGCCCAACACGGCTGGAGGGCCCCAGAGCGTCGGCACTGCAGGCTGCCAGCAGTGTGGGCCTGGGCAGGCCATCGCCCACCCACAAAAGCCCCCTGCGATCGCCCTGGGCAGATGGCCCCCAGTTTTGTGCCTCCCCTGGGATGTCTCGAGCTGCCTGGGCAGAGGGTCGCCAGCTCCTGCTGCCACCCAGTATGTCCTCTTACCCTGTCCCCAGGCTGTCCCCCAGCCCCAAGAACCAGCTGCCATCCCCCGTGGTGGGCGGGCGGTCCCCAGCCAAGCGCTGCACCTCCCGGTCCCCGACAGACTCGGATGTCTCCTTCGACTCCGAAGACTCGGGGACCAAGAGCCCGGGCATCCACAGCTTCAACCTCTGCCCCCGGGGCTGGACCAGCACCCTGCGGCTGAAGCCGGAGGGGCTGCCCTCGGGGGCTCCTTGCACATCCTAGATGAGCCACCCTCTCCCTGGCAATGCCACCCGCTGACCTCACCACCAGGAACACCCCAGCCTTTAGGGCTGAGGTCCCCAAAACCCAGCATCCCTACTCTATGGTGGAGCTGCTGCAGCCCCCAGACATGCCAGCGGGGTCAGGTGCCTCCTGCCTCTCCGCTATCCCATGGCCCTGCTCTATTTTTACCACCTTAACCTTTTGGGGCAGGACTGCGTGGTCAGCAGGCAGGGCAGGCAGCGGGGGCGGGGGGGTGGGAACCAGCGCTCAGCACAGCCCCCTCCCTCTGCAGCCCCTGCCCACCAGCCATCCCAGTACCACATGGCAAGGATGGAGATGGGCTCGGTGGTCCCCTCCAAGCCCCCCTGTTCCCAGGACAGAGGTGTCATCCTAGGGTGTCCCCACAGCTCTGCTCTCCTGGGGGGTCACAGCCAGTGCTGCTGCCTGACCTGCCCCACAAGGTGGGCACTGTCGCCTGGCTTCTCCCAGCCTCCAGATCCAGCTGGTTTCAGTGGAAGCCAGACTTTGGGGAGGAAAAGTCAAATTTTATTCCAGCCCCCTGAGTACTTCATTGCTTTTTTTTTCACTTTTGATCCCTTCTCACAGAAATTCCCTTCTCACAGAAATTCCCTCAAATTTTTCCTTGGTGACCAAAAAGACAGCCAAAGTTATTTATTGCCACATCAAGGGGACCGTTTACAGGTAACCTCCTGCCCTGCCCAGGCAAAGACGGACAGCCTCATCCTGAGCCCTGTCACTGTCCCCATCCCCGGGCTCACCCCATCCCTGTCCCCACCCCTGCGGGATGGAGGGACACAGCATGACCAGAGGGTGCTGTGGCAGCCAGGGTGGGTGGGGGTCTTGGAGGGATCCAAAGGAAGTGGTACAGGTGGCAGAGGGTTTGAAGGAAGTGTCAGTGCAGGAGACAATGCTGAGAGTGTCTTGAGGACAAGCTGGTGTCCCCATGAGGAGCCCTGCAAGGGGCTGGGGGAGTGGGCAGAGGCCCCCCGGGGGCAGCCATGTTAGAGAGAGGTTTGGGGGGTGTGGTGAGGAGAGCAGGGTATCAGGGTGGAGACAGCTAGATGGCAGAGCCTGGGAAGAGCAGGGAGTGTCCAGGAGGGCAATGGGTCCCCAAAGCACTTGTCCCCACCCAGGGGTGAGCAGGAGCTGGCTGGGGTGCCAGGAGGTGCTGCAGCAGTGACCGCAGCCATCCACTTGAAAGACACAGCCTTGGTGCCAGTAAGACCAGCACCAGGAAAGGAGAATTCGTTTGGGCTGCTGGGGCTCTGGCACATTGCTTGTTCAGAGGGTCCCTGACCGTGTCCCTTTCCCCAGGACGTGATGTCAGAGCCAGCCCATCCCTGTTCCTGGGGTCCCCCTGCCCTGCAGCCTGCCCTTCCTGGCACACAGTCCCCACCCCCCACTTTCACTACATGGTTGTATACCCAACTCAGAAATAAACTGCCTTATCCCACTCAGCCTTTCCTGCCTGGCTCTGATCGGTCCCTGAGGTGTCCTGGATACATGTGGCACATGGCCACCTCCCACTGCTGCTGCACAGCCGTGATCCCAGTCACTACACGTCAGCCCTGCTCCATGTGTGACATCATCCCAGTCTTCAAGGATCAGCTCTGCTTTGTGCTGGGGTGACAGCATCCCGGTCCCCAAGGATCAGCCCTGCTTCATGCCAATGTGACAGCATCCTGGTCCCCAAGGGTCAGCCCTGCTCCATGCCAGGGTGACCACATCCCACTCCCCAAGGGTCAGGTCTGCTCCACCCCCTTTCTCAGCCAGAAATAACTGCTGTCCCTCAGCCGGACCTTGCCATCTGGGCTGGAGCCCAGCACGGGTTGGGGAGAGCGGCAGGGAGCCCAGGAGTGCTGCAGAGGGCCAGCCAGGACCACCAAGTGCTGGTGGCCACAGCTTGGCTTTGGCTTCATTCCCAGCACAGCAGGAGAGCATCTTCGGTCCCCTGCATCTGGAGTGTCCCCTGGCCAGGAAGGGGAGGTGAGGTCTCATGGTGGGTCAGGGGCTGGGTGGGTACATGGGGCTTGGGTGTGTCCCAGCCTTGGCAGTGGGGACATCATCACCATGGGGATCAGGGTATGGTCTTCTCAGAGGGGGGGTCGAAGGAAGGACAGTGTGCAGATCCCAGGCTCGCCATAGATGAACTCAGAGCCGGCAGAGAGTTGCGTGACAGGCACCTGCAGCCCACAGGGACCTCCTGCTCTCCAGGACTCAGGAGAAGGTGCAGGACCTCAGCTCGAGCCGAGGGATGTGAGATGGACCAAACAGATCCAAGCCTTGCACTTGCTGAGCCAAATAGGAGGGTGCTGCTGTGGATGAACAGCCCAGGGAGTGCAAACCAGGGCTGGTCTCCAGCCATCTCCCTGTGATGAAGATGGAAGCTAAGGAGCAACCCACCCCTGTAAGTGGGGACAGTGACTCTGTACCCCGTCTCTGAGCCCTGACCCTGCTGGCCAGGCTTGCCAGCTTCCCAACAAGGTCAAGGCTGAGCCCCTGCAACCTTAGGGCTAGTGGCTGAAAATAGCTCTGCTGAGGTGGTGGTGCTGGTGGGGGGAGCCAGGGCCCCTGCTCATCCAACAGCCCATAGGCAGCAGGTGCTGCTCCAAGGTGGCTCAGGACATGAGGACACCGGCTCGCTGTGGGCAAGGAAAGAACTGGGTACATTTTCTGCCATAAAGAAAGGCGGAAAGGAAAGAGGTTAAGCAGGGACTAAGAGGTGGAATGCTTTGGACATTTCCCTACATATATTGAAGGGAATGGAGGGTGGCATGAGGATGATACTGTCTGAGGGAGATGCTCAGAGATGTTATCGGCCAGGGGAGGTGTTTAGGGATGATGCTGACCAGGAGAGATGCTCAGGGATGATGCTGGCCAGAGGAAGCATTCAGGGATGTTGTTCAGGGGGAGGTGTTCAGCCAAAGCCTGGCCTCTCCCTGTGGCACACCTGGGGCTGATGCATCCCCATGCTTGGTGTCACCCCAGGGCTGCCTCTCGCTTCCAGCTGGGCAGGATCTGCTCCCCTCCCACAGAGCTGTTTCAGAAGTGTGGCATCAAGTGATGACCATCATGAAACCAGACCCTGAAGAAGGTAAGGGAGGCTGGTGTTGATGCCAGTCCCAGGGCAGTGCTGTCCCCCTGCCTCGGGGCCAGATCCCACTTTGGTTGAGGTCACTAGCCTCACTCTTCAGGGCCTCTGTGCCTGCTTTCTTCGTCCCCTCTTGCACAACAGCCCCGAGGAGCAGTAATTGCCCTTCGAAGGCTGGAGGGGTCCATGCACAAGGGCAGGAGAGGCTGTTTGAACCTCTGGAGCTGAGACACCTCCATGACAATTCCCCACACTGAGGAAATGCTGGTCCCTGGTGCAGCTCCCAGTGTAGGCATGTGGCCGAGCTGTGTGACAGGGACCCTGGAGAGGGGACACACTGTCCTTGTGCTGGGCACAGAGGTCCCCAGCACAGCGGCAGGCTCAGCTGTGACTGTGCTCTCCCCCGGCCTCCTCAGTGCCCCAGCTGGACCTGGGCAAGAAGATTAGCACACCACAGGACCTGATGATCGAGGAGCTCTCCCTGCGGCTCAACCGTGGCTCCCAGCTCTTCCACCAGCGCCAGAGGCGGATGCAGCGCTTCATCTTTGAGCATCCCAGCAGCTACAAGCAGGTGGGTCTGTGGCTCATCCCCTGGCTCCGAGTGGAACAACCCTTCCCTGGCTCTCACAGCTTTTGCAGGAGGTGATTCCTGGCAGGGCTGGGGGACTCTCAGCAGAGTCCCCATGCTTAGCTGCTGGCTCGACCGAGATGAAGGGAGAGGAGAGATGGCCTGGGGGGCTGGGCATGGAGATGGGAAAACATCAGGTTCAGCATCCACAGAAGAGCAAGGCGATGGTGCCGGTCCCCCTCTGCACCCACTAACCCGTCTCCTCACCTCCTACAGCTCCCGGGAGCAGGGGCAGGTGGCTCACACCGCACTCAGAAAGGTGACTCAACCACAAATGAGTGGATGGTGAGTAGGTGGAGGAAGCTCTGAGGTGCTTTTAACAGCCTCCTGTCTCCCAGCTGGGACAGGGGGAGCTGCCTGTGCCCACTGACTCTCCCCTCCACAGGCAGGGGAGGATGCTGGGGACCAGCAGAGTTATCACTCTGAGATCCACGTGGCAGCATCACCCCAGGGTGGCCCCCCTGCCGTGCCCAAGAAGACAGATAAAGTCTTGCAGATGAGCAAAATCCTCAACCCGGATTCTCTGGCCCCAGGTAAATGCTGCCTACGCCCCAAAGCCAACAGTAATGTAATCGCAGTAATGTGGAGCTGGAGACAGTGAGATGCTGCCTCCCTAGCTGTCCTCCCCAAAACCCTCACCCAGAGTCTATATATAAATATATAACCTACATTTATGTTATATATATGTAATCCTGCCCCTAGCAGCAGGTCCGCCATGGCCATGTGAAGGCAGGGTTGTTCCTGGCCCCCTCTCCCCTGCTCAGCATGTTGCCCCAGCCTGGCTCTGGCCACAGCAGCCTATGCCATCTCTCCCCCCATTCAGGGTACTCGGGCCCTCTCAAAGAAGTGCCCCTGGAGAAGTTCAACGTCACTGCCATCCCCAAAGGCTACCGATCCCCATGGCAGGGACTCCTTGGTGACAAGCACAATGCTGTGCATGGCGAGAACCAGCCATCCATGAGACCCTCTCCATGGGACTTCAGGAGCTTCAACAGGTAACACAGACTGAGGAGCAGGCACTGCTAGCCTGTCCATCCCTTGGTCAAGCCCTTCTGCCTCAAGCAGCACCTATCATCCTGCCAGGGAAATGCAATGGTCCATGCCTTCTTTATAAACCACAGGGGAGCAGCAAGGGCTCAGGTTGTTCTTTTCCTACTCAGGAGCTCCTCCATGGCTCCTCTGTACAGGTCCCTGTCTCCAGCAGCTCCCCAGATCTCCTCTCAGCTCCACCACTGGGCTCGTACAGCCTTAAGCAGCTTGATCTCACTGGGTAGCCTCAGGATGAAATCTGGGAGGACTAATTCCCATGCACATGGTCCTGAAGAAGGAATTGCTGCTGTTCCCAGCTGGACTCAGCTCTGGGCTGGGTCGTAGGAAAGGCACAGGTGCTGCCAAGCCTCTCTCCTGATTTCCTTACGTTATCCAAGCAGCTGCTGGAAGTGGTGGGAGTACAAGGTTAATCTTCCCACAAGGTGCTAAGAGGTCACCAGATTCCTTCCAAACACCTGCTTGAGATGGAAATCTCCAAGCCAGGAAGCTTCTGGTGGCTCAGCCTGGCAAGCTCCATGCTCTGCAGCTGCTTCCATTGGAGCATGGCTGCTGTGCCCCCTTGCACCTCCAGATTACACTGGGGTTGAGGATGGGAGCAAAGACCACCAAGGAAGATCTCCTTTCTGGAAGGGTGCTTGGTGGGGATCCAGGAGTTGGAGATCTTATGGTAGCAAAGCACCAGCATCTTGAGGTAGAATAATGAGAACTGAACTTTTAAAATGAACATAATCCCAGGGAATCTGCCAACTAAAGTCCTGGCCTCTTCCATGAGGATTACAGTACATTAGTGACAGGGGCCTGGCAAAAATCACCTTCTGGTAGGCAAGCTCCCACTGGAGCTCCTTCCTGGGACACAGCACTGCTCCCCATCAGACTATTTGCCTCTGCAGGGGCAGCTTCCCTGAGCCTACTCTGGGGTTAGATTTGTGGGGCACAGGACTACAACCCCTCCACATGGGAACCCTTCCCTCAGCCCTGGGGCTTTGCCACGGGGCCCATCGAGATGCAAAACACAAAGCTGCTGCACACTCAGCCCCCCGTGTTTCCCCTCCTGCACCAGTGAATGCGCGACAACACACTGGTCTGCACTGGAGTGAGGCTGGGGGAGCAAGGGAGGAGGGGATGGGGTGAATACAAGGGACAGGAACCCAAGTGGGGAAGCAAAGGGGCTTTGGTAGCTGTTCCCTCGGAGTCTCCTCCCCAGTCACTCAGCCATCTGGAGCATGAATATCTGAGGAGGTGCTGCAGGGGAAGAACAAGGGGCCACTGCAGATACTTGGCTCTTTTCTTTCAACAATTAGCCATGTTCTTGCCTTAGTATTTATTTATGGACAGGGACTGAAGCAAGGGCATGTTTCTGAATAATGCTTTACCCCGTAGCATTTCTCCCCTCTCACATGCCGCCTTTCTATTTAAAGCCTTGAACTGTTATTTAATACAGATGGATGCTAATTTAACACCAAGCCTCTTGCCACCTCCTCTAATTCTTCACCGAGGCATGAAGATTCAGAGAGCCAATCTGCTTTTAACTGGGCTTTTCATGATCTTCCAAGCTGTTGGCTTTTAAATCACTTCTCAGTTCAGAAGACACTGCAGAAAAACAAGCTTTTTGGAACAAATTGGCCAGCAAAAAGTCAGCGGTCTTACCTAAAGTTAGGTCAATCCTGGCACAGCTCACAGGGGTCCCAGGGCAAGTTCACCATCTCAACAGCAACTGTGTGAAAGCAGACTGATTTATCCCCAACTTCAAACATTCAAGCTGTGGTACAAAGACCTTTGGTCACCTTGCTAATGTCTGCAGCCTAACGAGAGTGAAAACCAAGCTTTAGAAAGGACTGGTTTGCCCAGAAGAGAGAAAGTTTCTGGAACAAATCTCTCTCATCCACCTTTTCCCTCTTATTTCTCCTCTATTGCACAATAGTGCCACGTTACTCATGTTCGAGCAGCGCTTCCCAAAGCAAACATCCCAGCTACGCCTCACTGATCGCTTAGCCACCATGTGCTGCTCCAAAACCAACATTCTTGGCTTTCAATGGCTGGCACTCTCTTCCCGGGTCCCTTTGCACATTTCTCCAGAAAGGGATGACAGCTCTTGTCCCCGCACAGCTCCTCCCGTTAGTCATAGTTCAAGAGAAGTTGTCCCAAAAGGCAGACTGAAGCTGGGGCCAAGAGAAAGACATTTGCCAGCACGTGCTGGAGTGATCAGGAGGCAGCTCTATCAGCCTCTGCCCTCTGCGGAACACATGAGCTTCATACGAGTGACTTTCTAAAGACCAGGGGGTTTGTCATCATCATCTGCTCTCATAATCTAACAGGATCCATCCAGAGGGGCGTGGACAAGCTGGAGAAGTAGTCTGTGTGAACCCCATGAGGTTCCACAAGACCAAGTGCAAGGTCCTGCACCTAGGTCAGGGCAATCCCAAGCACAAATACAGGCTGGGGTTAAAGGGATGGAGGTCAGGCCTGTGGAGAAGGACCTGGGAGTGCTGGTGGGTGAAAAGCTGGACATGAGCGGGCACTGTGCACTCACAGCTCAGAAGCCAATGTCCTCCTGGGCTGCAACCCCAGCAGCATGGGCAGCAGGGCGAGGGAGGGGATCCTGGCCCTCTGCTCTGTTCTGGTGTGATTCCCCTGCAGTGCTGGGGCAGCTCTGGAGTCCTCAGCATGGGAGAGACCTGGACCTGGTGGAGCAGGGCCAGAGGAAGCCACAGCAATGATGTGAGTGTTGGAACCCCTTTCCTGGGAGGCCAGGCTGAGAGAGGTGGGGTTGTTCAACCTGGAGAAGACTCCAGGGAGACATTATTGCAGCCTTTCTTATAAGTGTCCTTTGTAGGCTGAAAGATGGGGACAATCTCTTTATCAGGGCCTGTTGTGACAGAACAAGGGGTGATGGTTTTAAACTAAAGGAGAGGGGATTTAGACTAGATATAATGGAGCTTTTTACACTGAGGGTGGTGAGACACTAGCCTAGGTTGCCCAGAGAGGTACGAGATGTAGGAAATGCTTCAACCCTGGAAACATACCAGGTAAGGTTGTCTGGGGCGCTGAGCAACCTGCTTTAGTTGCAATGTCCCTGGCTCACTGCAGGGAGGTGGGACCAGATGACTTCTAAAGGTCCCTTCCCACCCAAACCATTCTAGGACTCTATCATCTAACCCCTTTCACACACAGCACATCTCTACACTGCCTCCTTCCTCCCCTGAACAGCCACTGACACTCAGGCACCAAACGCCACTCTCTGGCCTTGCCAAAGCTTGAGTAGATGTTGGCTCTGTACAAGAGATACACCTTGCTGTGCTCTGACAACAGCCTGAGGAGGAAGAAGAGGGTTGTCATTTGCTACACGCATCACTCGGTGGCTGCTGGGCTCAGTTAGTAAATCCAGACCTGCTTTTTCCACCCCCTTTACAATACACACAGTCTCTCCTCAGGGCACGCTAAGTCTGCTTCTTTTTGTGCCACAGGACTCCAGCCCCATTTGACAGAGCACTGGTCAGCAACCAGTTCTTCATGCCTGCTGTGGAGTTGGACAACCTGAGCGCTCTGGAGGTGATTTCCCACAGACCCAACTTCAACAGAGCGGCGCAAGGGTGGGTGCGGATTCTCCCAGAGAGCGACGAGCTGTAGCACACGCGTTCCCTTCCCCATCACCACGGTTGCTTTTCTCACCAGACTCAAAACACTTCGCACAGTAGGGGAGAGGGGAGGAAGTATTCATTGTGGAAGAGAAGGTGGTGGTCTCAGGTTGTCATCCTCTTCATTGGGATTTGAACAAGCTCAACTCTGGGACCATTTTGAAGTCCCCTTGTGCCTGCCCTTGTCCCCAGGGCAGTTAGTGCTGAGCTAACCAGTCGAGTTCTCATCCTTAGTGCAAGCAGATCCCTGCAAGCTCCCGTAGGAAACATCCCGCATGGCCTGTCCTCTGCCTGGCCTCATGGAAGATGGCAGGAGTGGCAGCTGCACCACACTGAGCCTTCTCACTGCTCCTCCACCAACACACAAGACCTGCTCCGACAGCTGGTGCCTTCACAGAGAAATTCCATCTTCAGGACAGCTCTGCATCTGTCATTCCAGCCAGGATGGCGCGGGGAGGCGATAATTGAAGAGCAGCAGCAAAACAAGTTGCTGGAGACATTGGCACGTTAAAAGCACTTACCTAGGGCTTGGCTGGACAACAAAAATCAGGTGAGGAACCGGGAATCTGTTTCATGTTGCAACCCTTATTTCATGTTGCAACAGCAGCAGCATCAGGGTGAAAGTTTCTTTCTTCAACACCGTGGTTAAATCAGGCATGTAAACTTTATGGTGAAGATGCGGTTAACGGCTGCCCTGCTCGTGAAGGGTGTTTGTAACACTGCACAGGGCAAATCCCACCCAGGGGCTCTGCTGCCACGACACACCACCCAGGCAGGGAACTCTCACCGCTCTGTTCTTCCCACTGATGCAGGAGGGGACAAGCAAATAGAAAGGAAAAAAAAAGGTCCGTTGCTTAAACATTGAAAATTTACAATGCTTGGCTACTGTCCTGTTCCAAACCCACCTCTCTCCTCTCTATCCATCAGCTGAAGAACCCTGGAGATCTTGCTGGAATTAAAAAATAAATTGTGATAATGTAAAACTGCTTGCATTTGAGATTTGTCTGCGCAGCGCCCACGGGCCCCAATGGCAGAGACTCAGGCCCAGAGTCCTCCAGCACTGCCCTGGGGTGGCTCAAAACGCTGAAGCTGTGCCCACAGCCCAGCTCCCCCTCCAGAGCATGCCGGCCTGCCTGCCAGCCATACCCTGGTGCCACGTGCGCTGTGTCATCTTCCGATAGCCCGGCAGGGCCAGCAGCACCTGTGGGAGCCAGCAGCACCATACAGGACAGCACATAAAACTACAAGTGGACCTGTTGCCACTGGCCAAAGTCGTCTTGGCTTTGGCAGCAGCCAAATAAAAATCAAAGTCCTCAGACACTGCGCTCCAAGAAGCAAGGTCTGAGCCAAGTGTTGAAAAATTCAAATATTTTAATGTATTTTTTTTAAAACAAGCAAATGAAGCTTCAGAGCAGGTCCCATCATGCTTTGCTTTACATAGAGGTGTCCACAGATCCATGGCATGAGAGCAGCTGACATACAGATAAGACTCACAATCCTCAGGCCACGCGTACACACACCTTACCCAACGGCAGGCTCGACAGGACACGGCAGCTCCCGGGCAAACACTACAGCTGGAGCAGAGAGAAAAGTTCATGTCTGATCAAAGCAGGACGAGGTGGGATCTATCTCGCCAGTTTAAGAGGAGACTGTATCCACAGGCCTCAAAAACCCAAATCATATTCCAAATATACCCCAGACAAGCTTGCAGCTGCCCCGTGTCCTCCTCCTGCAGCTGTCAGCAACATCCGCCCACTGCGGGGGCCTTCACCTGGCTCAAACGGGCAACTGCTGACCCATCACTGCACGTCACACCTGCACTACTGGGGGCTGCTCGCATCACCTAATGCTTCTCTGGCTCAGGATGTGCAGGATTAGAAGAGAAGCATCAAAAAAAGGTTGTGGATTTTTGAAGCAAGAAGTCAGGGAAAAAGGAGGGAGGAAGATTCTGTGGCAATAGCAAGGCAAAGCCATGGGTTTGGCACGTCTGACAGGCTTGTTTTTCAGCTCCTATTTCGTTTAACACCTCAGTCGAATAATAAACCATTAGTTACCTGCCGTAAGAGTCCCTGGTTACATTTAAACAGCCCATAGTGTTCAGACAGATACCAAACGGGCTTGAAAAACGTTTGGTTTTGTTTTTATCCAGAAGTTTATTTCCAAAGTGTGCAAATGGGATACAGGGACAGCACTGAATCCTGGTCCACCTGACCCACAGCCCCCGACAGCTCCTCTGGCCACCCCCCGCCCCCCACCCCCCCACTAACTGAAAGATTGGGATGTATCGACAATCCGATTAGCTAGCGGAGACACGGAGCTCGGTCGCCCAGCGTCTGCAAGCAGGAAAATAAGGCTTCTCTAGCTCAACATATGGTGCTACCATGGTAACTAGAAAATAACATTTACTTCGACGAGGAAGGAGGCGGGAGGTGCTAGGGGCTGCTGTGCTTCCCCGCGTGGGCACCCATCCTCTGGGGATCCTGAGATGGGTAGTGAATGGGCCCTGGGGCTCTCATGAAGGGAGGTGGAGGCCCCATAGCATGGAACATGTGCGGTCCAAAACCTGCAGAAACAAAGTTGGCAGCTTCAGACAAAGCAATGAGGAGTGTAGATGTACCGCTACTCGAAAACACAGACAAAAACCAGCTGGCTAGCAGCTGGGCCTTAGAAAGGTGCACGTCTCCCGCAGTCCTTCAAATCCCCAAACACCCTCCCCTCTTTCCAGTACAGCTGTGGGCAATTCTTACCCAATACACATCCGTACTCACAGATAAAAGCTGGGGGGGAGGCTGGACAGGTGTCTGTAATGCCAATATAAATGCTTTCTACTCAACCATGGAGCAAAGCAAACAGATCCACAACAGTCTGACATCTCACAAATAAAGGTCTCCAGATAGATATACACACAGAGCTGAACAGCATTCAACCAGCTGCAGAACTACTCTTTGATGTTCCGGTTAGTGCAGCATTTCCACAGCCAGCAAAAGTGCCAGGTAAGTCTCAGTACCAGTAACAGGAGAATTTGCGAGGGAATCCACAGCACAACAGGCAGCTCTGTTTATTTAAACTGTGCTGACAGCTCATTTTAGATCATCGCTTTACGCTCCACGATCAGGAAAATCAACTCAGGGCATGAGCCAGTGCTACAGCAGGCAAGGAGAACTAGACTGTCTACCACCAAATTAGATACCCTGCTTGAAGGGGAACCGCAAGTACCTGGAGGTGGTGGCGGAGCAATGCCAGGAGGCGGTGGCAAGGCAATGTTAACCACGGCAGGAGGGCCACTTGGAGGTAGGTTGAAGTAATTTGCAGAAGCCTCCTCTTCTGCAGCTGGAGGAGGAGGGAGAGCTGCAGGAAAAGAACACAGTGGTTATGGAAAATATCTCTCAGTCAAGATACGCCTTCAGAGAGGAGGCACAATCAGTTCTGCCACAAGGGCAAAGTGCTGCCGCTAGGGCACATAAGAAGCAGAGTGAGAAGCAAGTCTGTAACTGAAACCCCAGAACAGTCACCATTTCTCTTCACCCAAAACCAGCTCTGCTTTTTCTGTCATACAATGCTCAGTGGACAAGGAAAACATTAACCAAGCCTTGAAAAACATGAGTTGCCTGTATCTAAGACCTAAGAAACTTTAATTTAGCTTCAACTTTTCACTCATCATGTAACTAACTCTTTTCACACAGAATTTGCTTCCAGACAAAGCTCGCCTCCCATCCCAGCTGGATCTGCTGCAAACCTACCATCAGTGACTGCTCTGGGCTCACCAGTGCCTCTGCTGTCCTGACTGCTGGCACTGCTCTCAAGGGTTCAACCCCAGCCCCTCTCACGGAAGCAGGTCAGCATTAAGTGTTCCAGAGATGAAAAAACCCCCCTTACCTCCGGGAAGTCCTGGAACTGGCTCCAGCTTTATCCCAGACTCTGTAGTACCTTCCTTGTCCTTTTCTTTTCCTCTTGCTGCTTGCGACCTAAAAGCCAGACATAAGTTTGAGAACAAGGATGAGAAAAAGCAGGATAAGCAGATAACCACAGCACAACAGTTTCACATTATCTCGTCCAGACCCATTGCTTCAGGCCAAAGATGAAAAATCCACAGAACTGGTACAAAGCGTGCAAATAGTGCTCACAGGAAATGGATTAGAATCAAAACTACGGAAACTCCTCCATAGCCCTCAACGAGGAAATCCCTTATACAATTTGTGTAATCTCCAACCCAAATCCTACTGCTGAAAGAAAACCAAGCATTAAGAGACTCCAACTATTTACCAAATCCATATCTACTCCAGCGTAACACCCAATCCTGTGACTGCACAAACTGAGTGGAGAACCTCCTTCCTTCCCCAGCACTCACCTTCCCCATTTGACATTGAGCCTGCGACCGTTCACAATGAGTTTGTTGAAGGATTTCTCAGCTGCCACTTCCGCAGCCTGCCGGGTGGCAAACTGGATGAAAGCACACTGTTGCCTCTGCACGACAGTTATCGTGCGAATCTCCCCAAACTGGTAGAAGTGATTTCTGTGCGGGGGAAAAAAAAAAAATTTAAAAAAAAGATTGTGAAACCCCACTCCTCCTAGCCACAGAGTAGGGTCTCATCACGTGCTGAAATAGAGATGCTCAGATCCTTTTCTCCATCACCAGTTCAGACTAACCATTAGAAATCAAGTCTCTTGCTCCTCTGTGCAATTATAGAGCAATAAAACCTCTGCAGCAGCTTTTCTCAGCAGCAAGCTAGAGAGAGGCTGTGGGACTTTCTTGTAAGAAGTGTAACACTACCTCCAACAGCTCATAAGGATGACTCATCCTTCAAAAGAGAAATTTTAATCAAAGCATCTGAAATGTGCCTGTTTATCTCTTCTCCAACAAGCTGGTACTCCTCTGCACTTGCCCACCAACCAGATCCCCATTAAGGAAACTGAAAGCCCAATTTATTTTTTTTCTCTCTCAAGAGAGACTTCCTTACTCGGAGATGAGCAGTAATCAAAACGTCAAATAAAAAGGCAAGGGCCATACAGACTTAGCAACAGACCTGAGATCTGATTCAGTGATAGTATCTCCAAGCCCTCCGACATACAGCGTAGTAATAGTCTTGTCGTCAGGGGGGTCTAGGCGAGGCATGGTTGATGCACGTTTCAGGAGTTTATCAGCCACAGGATCATTAATTCCATAGTAGCGATCTTTGATGTTCTGATCAGCCAGAGGATCGTCTGGATCTGTAGGTTTTTCGTGCCTAAAGTTCAGCACACAAAGCATTTTGTAACACCCATCACAGCAGCACTAGGTTAGAATGACTCTAACTGCTGCCTTCCCTTCTAATGGCCTCTGGCCACTTATGGGCTTAACTCTGGTCACATACGCATGTCAAAATGGAACAAAAAGCTGCGAGACCTTAAATTGCAGCCAAGGCTGCCTCAAGTTTTGAATGAATGGCACTTCTGACAGTTCAGCATGCAACACTACAAAACACGAGAGCTAGCTTTCAAACGGCCTCTTGTCCAAACACAAAGATCTCTGACTGAGGGGACTGACACCACAAGGGAAAAAATGAGCTCTGTGAGAGGAGAGTTGCAGCCGTTTCAGCAGAACATTACAAGACCACGCAGCTAATTCCTCACAAAGGAACTTGCCACAACAAAGATGCATTCACTGGCGCCGCCAGCCAACAGAAGACACTTTGCACTGAGCCCAGCCACAGTGCTGCTCTCAGTCCACTGCAGCATTTCCCACCCTTCAAACCCTGAGGAGAGCTGTGGTGAACAGATTAACTGTCTAAGCCATGTCTGTACCTGTAGGGACACTCCTCTCCTCTCTTGCACTCTCCTTTAACCCAGAAGGAACAGATATGAGGACGATTACGTTTGTAGTAAGGAGTGGTCCGCGCCAGCTTCAGCAGCATGTCGCTGGTAGAAGTAGCTTTTCCTAGCGCACCAACTGGTCTAGTGCCGTCGGAATTGGATATCTAAAGAGCAGTTAAACCACAAATCAGTAGGTATACATCACCACTGAAAACTAACCCATGGAACCACAGCAAACGACTAAGATAAGCAAATTCAACTATTCCTCCCCGCTTCCTCCCCTACACACACACACAGAGCATGGCTGTAACTACCCTTTCCCACCTCTCGTTCCATGTTCTGGGTGTAGTATTCCTTATTAACATCAGACTTAGGCATTTCATCCTTAAGGGAGAGTCCTGCATCCCGGACTTGAATAGGCAAACCTAGAATGAAAAAGAAAAACTCCAACAAATCTGTATGAAACATAAGGTGAAAGAGCAGCAATAGTTATCACAGCCTGTGCTAGCCAGAGATAAGTCCTCTGCTGCTCGGGTGCACCACAGCACCCTGAACCCTAGAAGGGGTGTGAGCATCAAGACTTGTCCTTCTTAAAGGCCGTCTGGAGACAACCGTGCCAAGTACATGCACACATTGAAAGACACATCACTGACTTTGATGTCAGGGGCAAGTAGACCAGCTTCTTCTCTTAGCTTCCTTTTTTTGGTACGCACCATATTCCAGGTCAAGCAGACAGGTCTGACAGACATTCTTCAGCTTGCTGCACGTCTGGCACACTTCTGTTTTCTTGAAACGCATACGAACACCAGGGCACCAGCGGAATACGGTGAAAGGCCTGGCACAAATCTGCAAAACAAAGTCGATACTTGTATCGCTAGTGAGAGTTACCACTCTGGTTCTTGCATGGAAGCTTGGAAGTCCAAACACATCTACTCTCTTTAAATCATAAATACAATTTCTTCATCTTAGTGCTAAGACTCAGACCTTAAGGAATATTTGTGCCTTATTTTGACAGGAGAAAGTTTTAGGAAGGTTTTTCTCTTGTGTTTCGGGCTTTTTTTTAATTACAATAACCCGAATACTGAAGCAGGTCTACTCAAAGGAAAAGGAAATTCTCCTTCATTCCAGGCGATGTCGATGTAGATCTATTAAATTGCCAATTATGTGTAAATCAGTCACTGCAGAGCAGCAAGCCCAGTGAGAGGTTATGAGATGCTTGGGCCAGAAGATGACCACTGCTCTCTGTCTTATCTGGTGGAATGACGCATCTGCTTCCACTATCTGTACAGTTTGAGGAAGGGAAGCAAGATTTCAACATATTCCTTCTCCCTACATTAGGTAACAATTAACAAAGGGGGAAGAACTCCTTTAATTTCTCTCAGTCAAGGTAACACGAAATATTTCTTGCTCTCTCGGAAATAAACATGGCTCATTTCTTAGACAGCTAACACAAATCACCACATAGCCATGAACAACGTATACAGAGCATAACCTCAACTCCACTTAATTATGCACCACTTGGGAATAAAAGCAAACTTGCACGCGAAAACACGAGACCACTGAGAATGGTGAAATACCTTCAAATATAGCACAACAATATCCACAAAACCTAACTGTGATAAACACAAGCAAATCCTAAGCCTGTCTGAATAGTCTTCAATAATTTTTAGACCAACTGACTGCCTAACAAAGCGCACAGCGGATTGACCTAAAAACACATGTAGTTACATAAACATTTTATCTGTTAACCCAGATAAGAACTTTTCTGAAACCATCAGGTTTTTTAACATTAAAATGTATTATTCCTACACATGCACCAATTTAGACGTTCTTTCTTCAAAAGACAACAAACATACCTTGCACTCTTTTCCATATTTTTCTTTGGTCTGAAATATAATTAAAAAAAAAAAAATGAAATATCATAAATTCAATAGAAAACCACAAAATGTATCACTGCTGTTATAGCACAGTGCTTTTTTCCTAATTACGTTGCGTTTAGACTCACCCATCCCTGTGTTATTGGTTTATACCTTAGCAAGTCACCAGAACAAAAAAACATCCTAAAAAATCCTCAGTCTATTTTTGTTTCAGAAACATTCATTAAAACCATGGTATTTTAAGTCCCACCTCACATACCAATGAAAATAAAGAGTGAAATAGAATATTAATGGCTATTTTTAAGGAAAGATGATGTTACAGGAAATAAATCCCTGCAAATAAGCAGGTTTTGAAGTTTCACCTATACCAGCAGTAGGGTTACAGTTCACGAAAATATCTCAAGTTCCCTCAGCAAAATTGGTGGAATGGAAACGTGAAGGCAAAGCGACGTCAACGCAGGTCATACACAACTGGACTGAGTATGGAAAAGAGCAACATAAAAGGGACTGACTCATCCTGCACAGAGGAAACCAAGGTAAACAAGCAAGGATTTAAACCACTGTCAGGCAGCCTTCACAAGACAGTTTTAACTTATTTTTACGGGTGCATTACAAATTGTGCTAAGCTATTTAATATGTCAGCAGCTCCCTGTTCTCCATGTTGCAGGATTCACCAGCACCAAAGCTTTGTATTTCCTGTGTTCTGCACTTTACATTATACCATCTTGCTCTCCTTTTTGACTGACTTATTCTTAAATGACGTACCTAATGCCATAATATCACCCACCAACATGGGCTGGAACCAAGACCTGTTGTGCAGAACCAACTAATTAGGAGTGCGTGTCGGCCTCAGCATCTCCTCCCAGAGCCAGGTTTATTTTAGCTCCTGAAACACAACAGTTCTAGGGCCAACAGAGAGGAGAGGACTAACAGTCAAACAGGCACATACCATTCGTATATATGGGTTTTCTCCAAGACATGTCTGGCATAGAATAGGGAAGTCCTGAATTGAACAGGAAAAGAGAAAATTAGGAATTTGCAACAAACTTTACCATCACAGTAGCACGCAAATCATACTCTGAACTAACACTACTGAATTAAATGAGCCAGACTGTTCGAAAGATGCAAAGAAACTTATTCAAGGTCGCTGGGAGAGCTGCAAGCTTCGACCCAATGCCCATATTATGAAAGAAACACGACCTGCCAGCTATTCCAGCTCCAAGTAAAAATTAGAGCAAACAAACAGCATATTCTTGAGATCTTAATTCTTTAGCGACCTGACTGCAGCAGATGACGCCGCTCCCAGCCCGCCCCCCCCCCATTATCTCATAGCATCTATTGTTTGCACTGGGCCCACCCAGGAAAGGCCTCAGCTCTTAGAAAACGCGCCCACGGGCACACGACGGGCCCAGCTCAGCCCTCCCAGCTACCGAGAGACCTCCTCAGCTACCTGCCACCCCGAACCCCGGCAGGGAGACGGCGGGGAGTGGGGCCGCCCAGAGAAGCACCCTCCCTTTTCCAGTCATAAGCAGGGCCCGGGGAACCGCGGCAACCAATTCCCGGACGGGGGGACCGCAGGGACGCAGCCTCACCGCGCAGCCCTCGCCCTAGGCCTTGTCCCCTCTTCCCCCACCGCCGCCTCACGGCAGCCGGCCAAGGCCTGCCCTGCCCCGCTTCTTCCCCGCCGCGCCCCGGGGCTCACCGCGTCCTCCCAGTTCTGCCGGTTGTAGGTGTTGGAGCCCAGCGATGTGGACATGGCGCCGAAGACCCCGCGCCGCTGCCCCCAGCCGCCGGAAGCCCCCTCGCCGCTCCGCCTCGATCCCGGCAGGCGGCGGGAGCCGGAAGCGACATCACTTCCGCTAGTGACGTCACTTCCGTCTGCGACACACAGCGGGATTGAGGGGGAAGAGCGAGGCGAGGCGCTGACGTCGGCAGAGCGTGGCAAGGGCAGGGGGCGCTCTAGGCACAGCCAACCATAGAGCTCAGTGAGCGGGGCGGGGCGGGCGAGACCATCGGGAACAGGGCTGGGGGGGTGTAGGGGCGAGACCATTGGTGAAAGGCGGGGGGAGTGCTTCCATGTTTGAATTCTTATTCTTTTCTAATGAACCGCGGCGTAAGAACGAGGGAACGACTCCGAGAGCCACGTTTGCTTTATTGAAGGTCACTACACACGTCAAGCGTAAGGCAGCAGTGGGGCGGGGCAAGGGCCCCGGGGCGCGGGGACAGAGGAGGGACAGGCCGCCCAGGCCTCCCCCACCGCCCGCGGGCGCCTGCGGGCGGGGAACACAACTCACCGGGGCCCTCACACTGCTCACGACGGCCTCGACCAACGCGCCTTCCCAGCTCCGGCGAAACGCCGGGCGGGTTGTGCCAGCAGCGGCCCGGGGCCCAGGGCACGGCCCCTCGGGCCCGGCTCAGCCGCCAGCGCGTCCCCAAAGGGCTCTTGGCCAGAGAAGTGATGGCCAGAGGCTAAGCGCTGTGTTATCCGCACGGGTAAAGCCACAGCTGGCCCTAGCCAGAGACGTGAACTACGAACAACGCTGAAACTCATGCTGTACACCCGCGTGTAACCTACGCCAAGGTGTACATGCAGCGCCTCTGCTCCAAGCCCTGCCGCAGGCACACCACAGACGGGTTATCATGTTTTCAGGTGCTGCCCAATCCCTTTCTCCAAAGAGTGGAGCAGGCAGCCCCCTCCCGCCCGCCCCTGCAGAGATTTGCAGCTCCATGCCGGCAGAAGCGTGGCACAAGGGTCTGGAGCAGCACAGCCGGGGCTGGCTGGGATTTGAGCCTTTCCCGGCATGGCAAAGCCCATCAGAAATGTTTGTTTAACAAAGGTCAGTGCCTGGACTGGGAATGCTCTTGCAGGACAAGCAATCTCATGCACCTGCCCTAAACTACGCAGTTACTGGTAATTCAGTATCCTGGATACACGGCTCTTAATTGCTGATTTTAGCTTGAACTGGAGCCAAATTACACCCCAGATAAATTACCTTATGATACAGTGTACACTAGTTAACATGTAACGGTCTTTCCACCTTTACACCTCCCTCCCACCCACACTAACTGGAAAAAAAAGAGTATGAACTCAAACAGCCTCTGCAGTTCTACATATACCAGACCTAATCTTAACTCTCCAGGTTTCATAGTCTGCTCACTACCCCTATTAACACACTTTAATTGATCTGAAGACTGCCAGGCAGCCCCTACAGAGCACCCCTGCCTCAGCTCAGAGCTGTAGCACAACCTGAACTCCCAGCTCGCAGGACATCATGCTGCCACATCCCACTAAACACAGCAGGCTGACAGCGGGCTCAGCTGCCCATCAGACCCAGGAACACTGCAGTACGCTACGTTTTGAGTTTAAAGGCAAACAGATCATTTTCTTCATGAAAACAGACCTGTTGCCTCAGCTAAGCAAGCTACAGATGCTGGAGCGGTCAGGTTGTACATCCCAATCCCCCACAGCTGTGGTACCCTACAAGGAAGCAGAAAACCCAAAGAAAGCCGCGTGCTGCTGTCAGTAACTTGCCAATAACACGGCAGACATGGCCAGCTAACACAGGTGTTCAGGAAGGGCACAGCTCTGTGTGAAAAAAGTTGTTCACTACTGAGTGTGTGACATCAGGTTTGTGGGCTAACACAAAGACAAAACAATACAGGTTCTTTCCTGCTGATGAACCCAAACCTAGCCAGGTGTAGTGCAGATCTGGAGAAAGCGAGACCTTTCTCTGTGCTGAAACACGTGTTGCAAGTTAGACTAGCCTGCGGTGAGTGGGGAAGCAGAGCGGTAGTTAGGTTGCACTACGACAAGAGGAGAGAGAACTAACCGTCCCAAACCACGGCAACCTCAGCTGCCTTTCATGGCACACAGCTACACATCACAAAGGAGTTCTTGCAGAATGTTTCACCAGGTGCTCTCTTCACAGCGATAGTCCATCCTGCGGCCAGCCGTCGGGGTGCGAGTG
The DNA here is from genome assembly GCA_033124195.1 of Coracias cyanogaster. Classification (NCBI taxonomy): domain Eukaryota; kingdom Metazoa; phylum Chordata; class Aves; order Coraciiformes; family Coraciidae; genus Coracias; species Coracias cyanogaster. The sequence continues at coordinate 19,674 of JAVSBS010028018.1, read as the reverse complement.
TCGGGAGCGTTTATGGGAGCACTGGGCCGAGGCTGAGCTCCACGTGATGGGTGAGCCAGATGACCTCAGAGCCATGGTCGCCTTCCTCGCTGGGCCGGATTGGAGCAGCAAGGTTTTTAAACTCATGCTTCATTTTGAAACTCACGGTCACTTCACCCTCTTCTTTCTGTGGGGTGACCTTGATGAAAACTCCCACCTTGTTGGCTTTTCTGAAGGCAATGACACTGCAAGGCAGAAAACAAAAGAACACAGGGTCAGCCAAGCTCTCAAACAATTGTTCTGGGAGATTTATTCTGACACCAAGTAACAGGGATGCTCAGTTTATGGCTGAATATGCCCTGCTAGAAAGCAGCCCTATTTCTAGCTTACTCCCCACTACAGGGGCCCCTCAGCCCCTCCTGCCTCACGACCAGAACACGGGTACCCCTGTTCACACTGGCAGCTGCTGGCACACCCTTCACACAGAACACACCTACTCTGGCCATGGCATTATGTACCCAGCAGTGCAACAGAGAAGGGCCATAGTCTACAGCTCCAGCTGCTCTCTAAGAGCTGCAGAATGTTTTCCAGTTTGAAGGCTGGAGGCACTGTCACACCCTGACCATGTAGTTCCTGTAGCTAGTCACCCCTCTGCCTGCAAAGGATTACACAGAGTATTCCTGGAGAGAATTCGTGCCAGCACCTCCAACTCAGCCCCTGGAATAGCATGCCTCGTCTTGCAGCGAACAGATGTCTCCTGAAGAGCCCAAACCACAAGCAGAAAGATTTGCATTGCTGATCTCTGACCCCCAGAAAAAAACATCACCCCCGCCCCCAAGAAAACTCCAAAACATGCTCAAGACAGAGAAGAGAGTGAGTTACTTGGCTGGAATGCCAAGTTTAAGAGACAGGATCCCCACAGGACAGACAACACTCACTCAGGGTCATCCTGGAAGTCCTGAGGCTCTGCCAGCTCATCATATTCTGCTGCAGCATCTTTGCCAGCCAGAATAAGCTCCTTGGGAGGAACCGTCACCTGAAACAGCATGAAGAGAAGCAGCCTCAGCAGTGAGCACCACCTACACTGCGAGCAGGAGAGAGCCTCCCCCTTCTGAGGGCTGCTTTACTAGGGTTTAACAGAGAAGTGATTGATTCTGAGCTCTCCTCCGCTCCAGTACCACCAGGTTACTGCTCCGCCAGTGAAATCAGGTATTTCTCCTTTGGCTTCTGGATCTCAATGAACAAGACACAATTTCAAAATACTTTATGAGCTGATGATTAAAATAGTGACAGTCATTTCAGCTCTGAAGAGGAAAATGCAACACAGTCAGCAGGGACTGAAGGATGTATGAAAAGTGTGACCTGTGGAAGGATAAATGGGAGTGGGAAGCCTTGGAAGAGGCCTGGGCTCACACAGTGGGAGGGTGCAATACCTTGGCAGTGCTGTTGATGTTGTCAGGGTCTCCCTCCTCACACTCCAGCAGTGTGACATGGGTGATGTTCTCCACTGGGTTGGTCAGAGTCAGAAGGACTTGGCTCTCCTGGGGAGATTCAGGAATCACAGTTCAAGAAGAAGTTATTCTAAAATTCATTGTTACTGGTAGCACCTCCATCTTCTGTGACTGAACACCACCTTCAAAAATTGCATTGCATACACTCAAGGGATTGGTAACCAACACCCCCAGTCTGTACAAAAGGCGCCAGTGCCACGCAGCACTCCTTCTTAATAGAAGAAATACACATCTGTGGAACCTAGCCAAGATCTCCACTCCGCACTTTTTATTCTTCAGGTACTGGCATGTGCTTATGATACCAGATGTCACACTGCACGGTAATCTACTCATGCAGAGTGGTAAGTACACAAAGTGTTATTCTGACCACTCCCTTAAACCCTCTCTAAATGGAGCAGGTGAAGCCCTCGGTGAACAACCATCACACCAGTCATCTTCCAAAAAGATCCCACATCCACACCCCCTGCCTGTGCCTCACCCTAAGACATTTCTGGAATGAAGTACTGACCTTCATGTAGCGCAGGTTGGGGATAGACATGATTCTCACTTCAGGGATATAGTTACTACAACAAGAACAAAGAAAATGACCGTGAGGGACTGTTGCTGCCTATGACCTACCTCCTGAAGTGCAGGGATGTCTTCACAGACATCCAGCTGACTTGTTCAATGCTACTAGAGCTTAGCTTACATTAAAAAGAAAAACAAAGCACCCTTTTGCTGTATAACACTAATCCTACTAACTGACTGACTGTCCAGGGCTGGCACAGCATGCAAGGTCTTTTTCAAACTGCTGAAATCTTCAGCAAACTTTTCAGAAGATCAGGAAGCAAACCTACTACAGATAAGCTGAATATATTAAAAAGGTGATTACGCCATCCTAAGAGATGACACAATCAGACAAGAGGTCAAATCTAGAATACAATAGCAATCAAACCAGGAAGTATTAACTATGCACGGATAGGCAGTTGTTCTCCCCAATCCCCATATCTTACTTACACAGCAACCAGCTGGATCTTGAATTTGATAGATGTTGGATTGAATTCTGGTTTGCTCAGGTTATGTTCACATTTCTAGACACAAATATATTTTAGTCAGCACTGAAAGACAGTGCGCAGTCACGCACTGAAGAGTCCGAGCTGCGAGCACCGTGCCACTAGCCATGACATCACCGGCCTTCAGCAGACTGCACATAAAAACTGCCTCGGGGTAAATGTAGCCGTTGCTACTGACACTCCAGAAACATCATATCTCGCACTATTGGTGCGATCTCAGAAACACCAGGTGTAAAAACACTCACTCACTCACTGACTGCAGCAGGAAGAAGGTAAAAATACCTGCAAGCCTTTAGATTTACGCTCCAGAATCCATTAAAAAACCCACACAGCTGGAACTCAAGACTGATCTCCTCACAGGTTACACTTCAAATACAGGCTCAGCCTGACATTACTTATTTCTGAGAAAACACTTGGCATCTTAAATACTTACAACAATATTGCTGTATTGCTCTGGGAACTAGATAAATATCCCTGCCTCACTGAGAAGGCAAAGCAGATTTTTGAAGACCATGTAGTGAGCCAACAGCAGAACCTGGACTTAATTCTTGCCTGTCTTCACTTCCCAGCCCTCTAATTTTCTTCTCTGAAATATCCTCTTTCTATCACTTTAAGGGCACCTTCAGCGCTCTGCACTAATATTTTATTTGCCAACCTAATTTTAGTCTTCAGTAATAGCAGAAATGTTTTAGTTGTGACTGCAGTGGCAGCCTTCTCCAGTTCCTTGGCTAGACAGAGCCCATAGACCCTTACGCAAACCCACCTTTGTATCTTTATACACTTTTGACAATACTTTCACACTTTCACAATCTTCACCACATCAAGGATGTGACAGCCTCCCTCATCTCCTAGTTAGCAGGAATTTGGTTAAGAACTTTCAACATCAGAAGCACTTGAGCAGTTTCTATTAAAAAGAGCATTTCTTTTTCCCCTTTCCCACAGTCCAAGTTCTCTGCGCCTAGAAAAAGCACTTCTTTGTAGTTAATTACCTACCCGACAGCGCAGTGAACGTTTGATCAGAAGGTGCTTATGACGTGGGTAGAGTTGGGAAGCACAGATTGGCTGGAAGTCAGGCTGCAGCAGACGCTGGCGCAGAGTTGTCACTGGGTGTACAACAGAAAGCAAGACAAATTAACATCTCGCTCAGGTACTGAAATTCAAGCTAGACCACACATGTGCGCTGGCCTAAGAGCAAGTGTGCAGCATGCTGTGTGCAGACATGCTACCATCTCCAAGAAACTTACTTTCACCTGCACCCAGTAATTCAGAAGCCGCTGCTGAGTGTCACTGCTGCTGGCAGTGAATGAATGGAAGGTAAGAGTATAGAGCTGCTCTGACCAGGCACAGTAACACTAGAGCGCAGGAGAAACAAGGCACCCTCATGTCTATTCAGAGCTCAGCTGGTGTGGAAACAGAATTCTGTAACCATCTAGAAAATAAGTTCTTTCCCCTGCAAGGGCAAATAAGTTTTCGCAGCTTTGTTACCCCCACAGCTGGGTGCTACACGAGTACAGTGTACAGCTTCTCAGCAAGGAGTTTGCATAACTCAGAGCTGCACACAGAATTAGTGACTAGATAGTTACCAAGGCAAAGCAGTCCCAGCAGCCAAGCTTCTCATGGGTTTCTCCCAAAAAACTGGCTCCCACTGTTCCCAGTGTCTATGAGGCAGTGAGCCACCTGGCAGCCTTTCCCTCAGTGTGGGGAACCACAAAAGTTGTTGTCTTTACCAGCATCATCCTCTCCCAACACTGACAGTCCATCAGAAAAGGAGACCAAGACGATCTGGCCCTTTCCATAAGCCTTTCATTAATTAATTAATATTGGCAGACTTTGCAGGTCTGAAGGTCTAATGAGAATATCTGTCCTACGTGGAGCCACCTCAGTAGCAACTCCACATTGCTTCCAGTACCTGCTGCTTTATTCCATTCACTCCCAAGTTTCATCGACCAATTTACAAAATTTGCTGATTAAATTATGAACCAGCTAAATAAGAGGCAAGTGTATGCAAGCTGGTCCAAGATGATGTCAAAGTAATGCGCAATTGTTACTTAACAGGTCAGTTTTGGTTCCAAATCCCCAGCAGCTCAACTAGTTGCTTATTTCCTCCTATTATTTGAAAAAGGACATCAGCTCTTTTTCTCCATCCAAAAGCTGACACTTCACATGTGGAGAAATTAAGGTCAGCAAGAAAAGGAAACAACCGTTAAGAGGCTTGACGTATTTGGCTCTGAGCTTTGTTGTACAACTGAGGCTGCATTCAACATTACCATTGAAAAAGTCACAAATTTCCCACCATTTCAATCCCAGCATAAAAATTACTAAAATCTTAGGCCATGAGGAACCCCATGAACAGGTTTCCAAGCACTGCCCACATTATAAAACATAAGGGGAAAAAGTGACAGGATATTAAGGTGTTACCCTCTGTCAGATTGATGGGCCTTGTGTAGTAATCCTCAGGAACAGGTTCCACTTCTTCCACTGCATCAGCCGGCTCAATCTTGATCTCCTTCTGGTCCTCTCCTTCTTTCAGGCTGAAGTGAAGGGAGGAACAATTCGGTCAGAGTACAGGACACATGCTCTGACAGATAGCGACAACATTAAACGCATTATAGCACAGACGTCAGCGAGACCTGAGACTGCAAGACAACAGTAACTGCACAAGGATGGGAGCAGCCACTTGTTTCTACTGGGAGAAAGCAAAACATCTGGAGCTGCTACACAGAGACACCCAAGGACTTGACATCTCTCTAATGCTCCAAAGAAGACAGCTCCTCTCACTGCTATCTGCTTACACGTTCCTCACTTTTCTGAAGTTGCTTTACTGTCTCTTGCCTACACCTCCCATCCTTCCCACAAAGGTAACCCCAACCCTGAGACTCACGAGAGTCCAGCAAGGGCACTGATGGGTGCTCCGGGCCTCTGCCGTTGAAGCCTGGTTCCAAGACCATATTTGTCCTACAAGGGAAAAAAGGAACAGTCAGCTTCATGTCTGCTTCCTGCCGGGACAAAGAGACCTACTGTAAACTCATCCTTCGAGCTGCATGACAAGCACAGGGAGACAAGCAAAGGAAAGCAAAAAGGGATTAAATGCTTCCCCAAATCATTTTTTTCTGCTCAAACTGTTAGTAAAGAGAAAACAATTACCACCACACTACAGACAGGGAGAGATGGATGGGATGTACGTGGCTACTGCTCATAAAGCTTTTGCTCTTTCCTTAAATCACCAGCCTGCGCTACTGACATACTTTCCTTTGGTTTCTTCAGAGCAACAGCACGTCAAACAGAGCAGAATGAGAGCTCTCAGCTGTCAGAACTGGGTCGATGTGGGCACGCATCTGTCTGAAACACTCTGCATCAGTTCTAGAGGTGGCTGTAAGGTTTAGCCTCCTACGAGCCTAGTTACCAGCAGGGCTCCCTCGCCAGGCACCACTGATTGGCAGGAATCGCTGAGCTGCTCCCCAGCTTTCTACAGGTGAGCTCTACAGAGGGTGCTTGGAGGCAGAAATCTTCCCTCTGGGCAGAACTGTAAACCTAAATTCTCCCCAAACAAGCGCTCTGAGCATCAGCCTACCCTGGTGATTTTTCAAGGATCAGAAGTTCAATGTTAGCACCATTTTCCTTGGGCAGACAGATGGCAGTTGTCTCACCAAGCTTGCTGAAAGACAGCTTTTCAAGTGCACGTTACTTACCCAAAGACACTCCCCTCTTTGTAAACTAACAAAAAACTCTTTTTTAAACAAAGATTACACCCTTAACTAGTGAGCCTTCACCTGCCTTTGTTCTAGACACATCCAAATCAGAGGCCCTGCAGCATGGTGAAGAGCAGCATCTGTTACTCTCCTTCAGTTGGTACCCTGAGAGCTTTAACACCAGCAGAAACTGTGAGAAGACTTACCACTACGTGTATAGTGTGTTGCTGTAGAGAGCCCCCAAAATAGCAGCAGGTAGCAACGGAGACAAAAAATGCAGCCATAAGACACAAGCAAGAGCAGAGAGCAAGCACAGTTAATTGAGAAGTAGCAAGCATAGGCAGTCACCCAGCTAAACAAAGTAAGCATTGACCTGCCGGTTACAATAAACAAACCATCCAGGCCATAACCAAGACTTTAGGTTAATTTCAGCTGAGACTTCAGGAAGAAAAGTGCCAGATAACCCTGATCTAACTGTTACCGAGCTGTGGTATGCAGCTGTCCTGAGAAAGAGCTACTGCTGGTATTGTGACTGCAGTTGTGCTGCATTTCACTGCAGGGTAACATACTCCTTTATACAGCAAGTGTAAACCCTTCTGGCATTATCAGAGGGGACTATGAGAGAGAAATGCAATGTAATACACAATAACGGGTGTAAAACTACCTGTCCCTAAAGAAGCTCTGGGCCCTCGCACATTTTCTTCACATTCTCAATTTTTAAAAAGCCGAACAGCCCTAGTGTGCTACTAACTATCTAATGGGAGGCTGTTGAGCCACCACTTCTCCTGCTCCGAGAGCACAGTGCTCCCAGCTCACCGAGAAGGCCAGAGGCATGTAGTTTCGGCGTCGCACCAGCTTCTTCCGGTCCCGCTCAATCTTCTCTTTCTGAGCCAACTGCTGGTAGTACTCAACCAGTTTGTTAATCTGGAGGGATGAAAAGGAACAGATACCTAGTGAATGGAGAATGAATGCCAGACCAGCTGCAGCATTTGTTTGTGAACATGCTGGGGTTCCTGCTACTTTTCGTTCCTAGCATCAGCTGTATTTTGAAGGATATACATTAAAGAAGCCTCCGTGTTTTACACCACACCATGGGTGACAAACTGACCCTCCTTTGAGAAAGACGTTTATCAGAGAGTAGTGTCCAAGTCTCACTTTGCAGTCAGCCAACTGAGACTTTGTTCACACATTTGTCATGACTGGACAGAGGTTGCTGTGTGCCAAAAATGAGCAATTTGGATTAGTGAAGCAAACAGCATCTTCTTCCCTCCCTCCCGAAGCTGATCACATTTAGCGTGGAGCCCTAACTGGTGACAGGGAAGGGTAGTAAAGGTGTGGTTCTGTTTTCCAGATCCTAGACACACTCTTGGTCGGAAAACAGCTTTTGTTCACATACATACGCAGCATATTCATTGGTGTCATTTTAACAGCACCATGAGATATGATGTTTGCAAATGAGTTTCTTCTGAAAAGGAGATTTTATACTGCGACATCCACGGGAGAGCCTCTAAGAGGCCTTCCTTCCATTGAATTCAGTCAAGGTGGAGATTAGGAACTGGAGCTGGCATCTGAAGGATTATATAGATGCAGAAAAAGTGATTGAAAGGGTCTAGCACCTCTAACAGCTCTTTATAGCTGAAGTGTCTCAGCCGAAGCACAGCCTTCCCCTTCACTCACCCTCTGCGTGTGAGGATTCTCCGGCTCCTGCCAGCCACCACTAGCTGCACAAGAAAGAGAAAAAACAAAGTCCTCTGGAGAAGATTTTCAGGCTTCACATAGAAATCATATCCAACACCAAACTTTCTTGATTTTTCTCATGAAATACGCCATTCCCTATCTTTGCTACGCTTGCTATTGCAATTCTTTTAAGTCCATGTGCAAGTACACACCTCTGAAAGCTTTTCACAGGCAGGTTTGGGCTGAAGGCGCTTCACCAGCTTTTATACTGTGTTTTCAAACAACTGCTGTTTGAGAGATACTCAGGACAGCACCTAGGAGTTACTTTAGCAGCTCCCAGTCTTCAGCCACATCAGCACTGGAAGTCAGATAATCTGCTTTGTCAACTTAGCTCCATTTCTGAAGCCTGACAGACATTTTCTGCATGTCTTCTGCACCAAGAAATAGATGAAAGATTTGTTCCAGAGCTGTCACAACGAGAAAAACCAAGTACAAACACGGACTACCAACTCTGGAATAAACCTAAGTGAAAAAAAGTGATAGAAAATACATTAGATGTTTTTGCGGTCAGAGTGAGCAGCTCCTAAGTCTCTGAAGGTACACAAACAAGATCCCAGCTGTGGGGAGAGTGCACCAACTAAAAAACGCCCTTGTTTGACAGCTTTCTCACTAGTCAGGTAACATGAGTATGGAGGTAGGTCACACGTTCCACTAACTCAACTCTTCAGGGGAGATTTCAGCAACAAACCATTTTCCTGTGCACTTCCAGCTGTGACTCAGAACCTGGACAGTTATTACATGCATCATACGCCCGAAACTAATTCGATTATCTGCTACGTCCAAAGCACAAACTGGACTCCTGCTGCTACTCAGTCTTGTGTCTTTGACTGCCACTTACCAACAGACTTGTCTGCCATGCCCACATCCCGCGAAGTCCAGCGGCAAAAGCCACAGGCCAAGTAATATGCCTTCTTCATGGTAGTCTTGGCAGGGTCATCAGGGAGCGGAGCAGGAATGCTTGTGGCCCGAGTGGAAAGGGTGTGCATGCAGCAGGGGCAGTCAAAGCAGTTCGCACACCTGTAGGGAGGAAGGGCTGTACGATAACGCTCTGACAAGGGTCCCAAGGGAAAATGCTCTCAACAAGCAAATCAGGATAAAACCAATAGACCTTTTCATCTTACACAACAACATTTTTTAGGAAAAAGGGCAACAGAGCCATCAATGGGAACAAGAGGGATTCGGAGTCAGCGTAAGAAAGGCAACAGTGAAAAATACTGGTGATAACGAAAAAAAATATTTTGTATTATGAGAGCAGGTCATCAAAAACACTAAAACGTGAAGACGATGTGATACATCATGGAAAGACACTTATTACCCAAAACAGACTAAAAGGTAACACGATGTGATGTGATTTTGGACGGGAGTTTTAGATACACACGGTCAGGTGATTAAGGAAGGAGGTGTTTAAAATCGAGAGTCTTGATGAGAAAAAGCCAGAGGAACCTTACCTATTCTTTTTCAGCTTGGCTTCAGCTGAGGGCATGTTTTCCAGGCAACTGGGGCAATAGTGAGAGTCCACCTAATGAAGAAGATAGGCACATCACACTTGGTGGCACATGTTTGGCTGGCCAGCATGCTGGCAGCAGCCTGGGACTCTGCCGTGCCATTTAACAAGGCTTTGTGTCTGGCAACAGACAGGTGAAGTCAGGGAAGACTTGAGATATTTTTTGGTATCTGAAACTGTAGCCCATCTCAGCCAGATTTTGATCTTCAAGTAAGAAGGTTTCTTAAGTCAAGAGAGATTAAACTACACTGCCTAGTAAATGGGAAAGGGACAACATGGTGTTAACTGTTTGCAGTTGCCAAAATTTCATTTTTCAGCTTGAAAAACAGGTTTTAACATGCTATTTTCCATTTATATCTAAATTTATTCTGCCCTTGTAGTTTACACTGGTCAGATACATACACATTTCAGAAAACACTTTGTATCTGTCTGTCACCACAAACTGATTTCGGCAATTAAAACAACAGTAGCAAGAAGAGGATCCCCCTCCTGAAGGGGAAAACAAACTTATCATTCAATATGGAAATGCACAATGACTGCACTTGCCACACTACTGAGAATTCACAATGGATGCTGCCTGGTGACAAATCTACTCTCTACTTTTCAGAGGCTTTAACATTTCCAAAGACACCTCTTTGAGACCTGGGTTGCACAGTCACTCTTTCAAGGCCTTTCAGATTTAGCATCATTTCTTACTTCACCCAGACTTCCACAAAGTCAATTTTACCAATTTTATTACGACTACTTGTGCCATCACAGGAGCACCCCAGGATCAAGACTTGTCCATGCCCTGCTCTGCGCCAAAGCAGTGCTCCTGGCAGGCCCCCACACTCCCGCAGACACCGCTCCAGCCTGATGATACCGCTTGAGGCTCCCGCCATTGCTGAACAAAGAACAAACCCTTCACAGCAGAAATCCTACTGAACAGCGTGGAGGAAAAGCCTGTCCAGGCGGAAAACCTCACCCCAAACAACCTCAGCCCCGACTCTATTCTCAAGCCCGAAGGGGCTGTGGGTGTGGGAGGGGTCCCTGTCCCACCCAGCCGAGGCCTCCAGCGGCGGTCCCCACCCTGGTACGGCGCCTCAGCCAATCACAGCCGAGCTGCGCCGACAGACAGGCGTCCAGACCCAATCCAACGCAAGGCACCGCCCCTTCTCTCATCCGCGGCCGCTCACGGAGGGACGGCGGTGCCCACCCCTTAGCCTCGCCAACAACCAATAGCAAAGCAGACAGCATGTGAGCGGCAGAAGAGCCACCAAATCGAAGGCCGCGGAGAGGGCAACGTCCCGCCCCATCCCGCGGGGCCGCGGGCGCGGCTCTTGCCGGAGCCGTCGTTACCTCGTGCGAAACGCACTCCAGGGAGCGGAGCTCGCTGCAGTACCGGCAGAAGTACAGCTGCGACAGTGGCGCCCGCATCTCCTTCTCGCCGCGCACCAGGTACAGCACCCGCTCCGACTGCAGCAGCGACGCCATCTTGGGAGAGGGGCTGCCTCCACCGCGCCTCGGCCGCCGTCCGTCAGACGTAACGGTCAGACGTCACAGCCTGGCGTCACCACGCCGCCCCGCCCACGTGACCGCCGCCGGGAGGGGGCGGTGTCCGCGGCGTGGCCCCGCCCAGCTGCCGTGTCGCGGAATGGCGGCCGGGGGCTCCGTGAGGGGCCCAGCGTGGGGAGGGGCCTTTAAAGCTCATCGAGTCCAACCCCCCTGCAGGGAGCAGGAACATCTGCAACTAGAGCAGGTGCTCAGAGCCCCGGCCAACCTCACCTGGGATGTTCTCAGGGATGGGGCAGCGACCACCTCTCTGGGCAACCTGGGCCAGGCTCTCACCACCCTTGTCGCGGGTGAAGGAAGAGCAGCCGTGCCCCGGCTTGGCCCCGAGCGTCCCACTGCCGGGCTGTGCGCTCACCCCGGTGTTCCTCTGGGCTAGGAGGGGGAGCGAGGCCAGGGCCGCCAGCCTGGCTGCTTTGGGCAGTGCAGAGCTGTTTGTAACACCTTTTCCTGTGCTTGACCTGCTGCTTTTCCCAGACCCTTTGTTCACATTTGCTTCACTGCCCACGTTCCTTTCTGAACCCACAAGGTGCCAGACTTCATCACTCCTCAGCAGTGGTTTCTCTTTTCTCTTACGGTCACTAAGATCCCAACAGAGACAAACGTCCCCGTGTCTTGGGATCAGCAGAAAAGCGTGAGGTCTCTGCAAGCTGTGCTGCAGTTTGCGTCCAGAAGGCAGAGATTGCATCAGCAAACCACCTCCGGTTTGCTCCTAGGCACACCACCCAAGCGCCCACTGTGGTCATGGCCTGGCCTGCAACGTCACTCTGTGTCCTCACCCCGGTACGTCTGTCCCTGCACAGTGCCTGGCGTCAGCCTTAGCCTCTGCCCGTCACTTGTCCATGCAGCTCCGGAGGAAACTTCTGCCCATGAAGATCTGCTGCTGCTCATGATAAAAAACCCCATGTGCTTTTTATCTGACAGCAGCAGCTGGAGAGGGACATGCTGTTGGGAAGGCTGGGAGCAGGCTGCCCATGCAGGAGCGGGGAAGCTGTGTGCCTGGAGACCAGGGGTATCTATCTGAAAGCACATGGTAGTGGCCTCCACCACTGGGAATCTGGCAGGTTTCCCCGGGAAAGGTAGGAGTGAAGGGTGCAGCGTATGGGTCCCACTGTGAGTGATGCCAGGCTTGTGTCCCAGCAAGAAAATTAGAGCATCCCACCTTGCTTCCTGGGGCCGGTCGGGACTAGCTGCTGTTGGCTTTGCCTTCCAGCATCACCAACAGAGCGGAATATTCCACTAAGCAGCGAGAATGCTGTTCCCAGTTGGTGGGCCGAGGTCTGCTGCCTCCCTGGAGATGCTCTCTGCCCATGTGCCTGTAAATCAACCCTGCCCGAAGCCCTGGGGAGCGCTGGCTGGCGCCTCGCTGCTGGGCTCTGGTTGGTTTTCCCTTTTCCTCTTGACTCGGGCGTCTGAGCCCAGTGGGTGCATGTGAAGCAGGAAGGGAACGGGTCAGGGAAAAAGCCCGGTATTAAGCTGTTATGCTGTGAAATGTCCCCACGGCTCCTCCCCGGCACTTGAGACCTTCGAGTTTGGCTCCAGGTGGTCTCTCCTGGTTGGGGAGGGGGATGAGCTGGAAGGTGTTCTTGCTTTATCCCGGTGCAGAGCAAAGGTCCTGCCTGTCCTGTCCTCCCTCCCTCCCTCCCCGCCCTTTCTCCTCCTCTCTTCCACTCCCCCTCTCCTTCCCCCTCCTCTCCCTCCTGTTCCCCCTCCGCTGCCGCCCCCCCGGGGCTGGGCCGGGCCGGTCCGGTCAGAGCCACCGTCCCCCGGCGGGGATCCTGCAGCTGAGTCTCGCCGGAGCCGGGGAGCACAGCAGGTACGGGGGACACGGACGGGGCGGGCCGGACAGGCTGCTGCCGTCGCCTCCCCCCCGCCGCGAGGCCTCGTCCCCGCTCCCCGGGCTGCCGGAGCCTGGGGCGGCTGCGGGGGGACTCAGCCCTGTGCTCTCCGTTGTGTCAGTGCCGGGACCCCCGGCCCGGCGGACGGCAGCTGCGGGACCCGGGGAGGGGTGGTGGCCCCTCAGCCCCGAGCCCTGCTGCAAATTAAGCCGTTAACGCCGTGACTCAGCAGGAGGCACCGCGGGGCGGGGAGCGGGAGGTGCGAGGGTCCCCGGAGGGAAGGGGGGCACCGGCTGCCGCGGTCTCAGCGTTTCCTCACCTGATGACCCCGCGGGATGCCTGGTTGTGGCTTGGCTTTATCAGCTCCTTTAATAATGGTAGCAATTAATGGGGAAGATTTTCCCTGGGCTTTTATCCAGCGCGCTATAAATCCTGGGGCTTCTTGAAGTGGTCTTTCAAAGGAGCTCAAGGCCAAGGCTGGACGTGGCCACAGGGTTCTGCCTGGAGAGAGTAGTGGGGTGCTTGGAGCCATAGGGGGGTTCTGGCTGTGGGAAGGACAGAGGGGCCTGCCCCATCACCCCTCTCCTTCTCTCTCACAGGATGGACCTCCCTGGCCCTGTGGGTCCTGCTGCCCTGCCCAAGCACATCCTGGACATCTGGGTCATCGTCTTGATCATCCTGGCCACCATCCTTGTCATGACGGCCCTGGTGCTCTGCCCGGCCACTGCCGTCATCATCTACCGGGTACGGACTCACCCCACGCGCAATGGCATCGTGTGAGGCTGCGGCAGAGGGGACAAAGGACGTCCTGCTTGCTGGGCAGGGGACCACAGCCGTGGGCCCCTGTGTTGAGGATCCCATAGAGCCTGATGGGGCACCCTGAGAGCTGGGGAGACCCAGGCAGGAGCTGGAGTGGGCCAGCACTGAGATGCCTACCCCTGCACCCAGTAGTGGACCCACTGACTTCAATTTACCCACCAAGCTCCCAGGGACCGGTCAGGGAGATGGCAATCTGGGCACCAGCGGGGAGATGTACAACTTTGCGGACATGTCCATCTACAAATGACTTACTCCCATGAGGCAGGCAGGCTGGGCTCACCTTCACTGGCCACCTTGTCTCCTCCTAGGCAAGTAGCAAGGAGTTGAAATGCCCAGCAAAGTTATTTCTTCTTTGGAGTCCCAGCTGCCAGTATAGTTGGGAAAGAAGGATCAAGGCAAGATGGATGTGGCTTCTGGTTAAGCATTTGGAGACTCGGCTGAAAGCATGGGTGACAGAGCCCATCCAGGCTGCACAGCAGGCGTGCAGCTGGCACCAGCTTCTCTTCTATCAGATATCGGCTGAAATTGTAGGAAAGCCCTCCGGGGCACTTGGTTCCTCTGGGTCTTGCGGGGCAGAGGATCATGAATGGGTCCTCCCAGCCTGCCTGCCCACACACTGGCTGTGCGTGGTGCTCCCACCGATGGCGAGGGTCCCCAGCACACTGGCCCTCGTGTGGGCTGGCAGGTGGGTGGAGGAGAGGGCTTCATGTCTGAGGGACCATGTAAGCTCTTACATTGCCCCCTGCTACGAAATAAATGGATTTTATTCTACATGTTGAGTGTGTTGTGCGGCTCTGTCCATGTGATGAATGGTGTCTGGGTGCCTGTGTGCAGAATGTGAGCTACTTTGCAGCATCTCCAGAAACCCTCCCCATGCTGACCTCCTGTACAATTTAAGGTCCCTGGGGTTGTTGCCCAGCCTTTGAGCCTGGTGGCCACAGCCCCGTGGGAGGCACGCTGCCAGCCCTGCCCCACGCTCTGAGGGTGCAAACCTGAATCGGGCTGCAAGAGCAGCAGCACCCGTCAGACAGTGGGCAGGAAGGATCCCCAGGGACTTTCTGACAGCAACACTGCTTTTCTCCCACTTGGGTGACCAGCATCGCTCCCCCCACCAGCCTTGTGCTGGGCTCTGTTATGTGGCAGGAGTCCTGGGGCTGAAGCCGTGTCCTGGTGACTCACAGCGAGAAAGATCAGGAATAATGAGATGAATCAGGCTGGGATGTGGGGAAACGCTCTGGTGATGCTGGTGGGAATTGTTTAATTGCTGTTTTCTCTGCTGGAAAGAGCGACTAGCCCTGCGGTGTTGGAAATCCTGCATCCCATCCCTGTGTGGCTTGATCCACAACAGCTGGCACTGGGTTTGCTTCTGGCACTGGGGGCGGGTGGAGGGCCAGGCCATTCCCAGGGAAGCAGGACCTTCGGTGAGCACTTCTGTCCCTGGGGAGGGAACCCAGCGTTGGGGGGGACAGCCCCAGGGGAGGGGAAACGGCTGTGCCGGAGCTGCAGGCTGCAGTTGTGCTGGGGAGGCAGCGGACACGTATTCCTTGTCTGGACCAGAAACTAATTTCTGTTTCAAGCTTTTGTGTCTCTCTCTCTTTCTCCACTCAAGTTGCAGAATTTGAGGCAAATAACCAGAGTTATTTTCCTGTTGTTCCCCTTTCTCCCTCCCTCCATTGCTGGCACAATGTCGTGGCAGCTGGAGGAGATTATGGCTGTGCTGGGTGGGAGCAGCCCTGGCTCTGCTTTCTCCCTGTGCTTCACCCCAGGATCCCTCCCCTGGGGACATCGCATGTGGGGACAGCCAGCAGCATCTGGAACTGGGAGCTGGAATCAAGCAGCTTCACTATGAGAGGAACAGGGAAGAAGCCACAAATTTTGGATTGTTTTGAGAAGGAAGATCCCACCTTCCTGTGCCCCTTGTCATGAGCAGCTGGGGGACTGAGAGAGGTTTCCTTTCATGGTAGGTGTTTTCTGGGAAGTTTCAAGCCCATGGCAAACATTTCCAGGAAAGGTATTGCAAAGTCTTGGGAAGACAACAACAAAGCACGGAGCAAAATGGCAGTAGGGAGAGAGCAGGGAGAAGCCAGGATGATTTTAAAGCATGAAAATGGGGGGTATGGATGTGCACAGTTAAGTTGGAAATTCCTTCTCCAGGACTGAACAAGATAAGCACATCCCTTGCGGTCCTGGCTTCGGTGCCCGAACCGTGCTGGAGCTCAGAGGCAGCATTTGCGTGGTGTTTTGCTGAGGAAAAATGCCTTTTCCTGCCCGTTGGAGATGACGTGACAGGAGACAGGTGTGATGCAGGTGCTTAGGTGATTCAGCATCTGCCTGGATGCTTCCCTGCCAGTGCTGATGGGTTCTGGAGTGCTGTGGGAGCCAGCTGCCGGGCTGCTTGGAGGATGCTGGCTCTCACCTCACACCTGGGCAGCCATGAGAGCCATGCCGAGGGTTCAAGCACCTGGCTCAGCTGCCTTATCCCTGCCAGACAGGGCATTGCAGACCCTGTGGTTCATCAGGAAGGTTGTGGGGAGCCCCAGCAACAATTGTGCAGCAGGAGCCCACCCCCAACATCTTGGGCACTTGCAGGGGAAGTGTCGCCTGGAGCAACTGCTGATACAGGACCCAAACACAAGCCCTGTGGCCTCAAAGGGAGACTTATGGGATCCCAAACAAGGCTGCAGTGGGGTCTCTGGGAGCACATTGCAAACATCATGGCTGATGGGCTCATCCTTCCCCAGCCTCCAGGAGGAGCAAATTCCCATGGGGTCGGAGCACTTAGGAGGACTCCTCCAGCCAGAGGGGACATTGGCAGGAGCCACCTGTGTCCCCTCTGCTGCATGGCAGCAGTGGGTCACTGTGTGCCCCTGTGCCCTGTGGGTGGGGGCAATGGGCCAGGGGCATGTCTGCAGGGGTCAAATCTTCGTCTGGGAGAGGAAGTGATGGGGATGCTGGAGGGGGTAACACCCACAGCCATTGTGTGGGGGGTGCAAGGCCACTCAGGAAGGGGGGGGTCTCCACTCCAAAGGTTTCTGGGCACTGTGCCCAGCAGGGAGGCTGCTGTCCAGCCAGAACAGCACCCGCAGGCAAGCTGCAGAGGTGGCAGCGTGGGGGAAACCTGGCAGCAGAGGAGCTGGGGCGTCTCGCCTGGCAGAGCTTGTTTTGCTTTTGCCTCCTGTTGCACACCTGGAACAAAAGTTCAGAGGTTGCCTCAGGATTGATGCCGTGCCAGGTTGCCAGCGGGACAGCAGCACCACTGTCAGCCAGGCAATGCTGCCTGCCACTGCCTGAGCTCCTCACCACCATCCCTGGTACACTGCTGGCACTGTCCCTAGCACTACATGGAACATGCTCCTTGCTCAGGTCTGGGACAAGCTCAGCCAGCAGCAGCAGCACATGGTCCTTACCCCTGGTTTCATGATTCCTGTGCTCACCATGGCCCTGCAGCCTCATGCAAGGTCTCTGTAGCCCTCAGCCTGTGGCTTGGGGTCAGCCAAGGAGGACGGTGGCAGTGGCAGCATGGCGGCCACAGGGCTGGAAGCGCCTGGCCTCCCGCCTCTAGCCTCCTGCCAAACATCTGCAGCAGGCGGAGGCTGGCTCCAGGCTGGCTCTGGTGGAAAAACAACTGAGGAAGGAGGTTTGTGCAAGGGTCAGCCCGCCCAACACGCCTGCCATTTGGGGTGGAGGACCCCGATCCAGCAGGGAGGAGCAGCATGCTGCCCTTGGATGGTCTTGCTGGGGCCCCGGGCACCCTCAGCTCTCCCATGTTGCCTCTAGCATGGCATGGCACAGTGGGGACACTGGGTGACATGCCCAGGGTCCCACAGACGCTCAGTGGCAGAGATGGGGTCCATTGATTGTGGGTCTTTAAATCCTCTCCCATTCCCCACCTCCACCAAGGCTGATTCAGCACCAGGACCCACGGAGAGGGACTTGTAGAGACAGGTTCCTTATTTTTAATTTTTGTTTTAGGAAAACGCATTTCAGGAGTGCCTCGGCCTTGCCCTGCCTGTGCCAGGAATAAGGGACATGTGAAAGGGACACAACCATGCTGTGTCACTACTGCACATGCCACACCATTCCTTCTGGTCCCCAAGTCCTTGTTAATTAACTACAGGAGAGCCACCAAAGCCCCATGAAGGCAATTAGGGGATATAATTAGAAGTGGTTGGCTATTCCTGCGGTGGGAACTAGCTGGGCAGAGAGTGCAGCCTGGAGCAGCTCTCCAGCTCTGTCCCAGCTCTGAGGTCGGATCAAGCCCTGGCTGGTGTCAGCAGCGTGAGCGTTGTGCCAGGAAGCATGGCACCATGCTGGGCACGCACCAGTCCCTCTTGGCTGCAGGATGCAGTGATGTGCAAGCAGCATGTCGGCCAGGAGCTGCAGCCCCATGGCCCCAAACCTCCCCAGAGCCTGGAAAGTGGGTGGGGAGGGTCCAGCCCCTGGTTTTGGCAAGGAGCTGCCTCATGACACCTATGGCCACATTCGTGAGGGGTGACCAGAGCATCCCTGTGTCCAGCCTGGCCATTCACGTGTTGCGTTGGGCTCTGGGCAGTCCCCAGGCAGTGGCTGAGCATCTCAGGGATTTGCTGGACTTAGGGGAGCACCCCACACTGCCTGGGGAGCTGCGCCAAGGCAGGACTAAGCCACTTCTCCAGTAGCAGTGCAGGTTTAAAGCTTTGAGAAACACCGTCCATGACAGAGGGACCCACAGCTTCCCAGCTCCACGGGTTACCCAAATGCCTTGGGGATGTACTCGACCCCCAGCCCTCCCACACCAGCCAAGGCTGCACTCGGAGCCTGACATCAGCCTTTCCTAGGACATGGTGTTCCTGACGGCTAAGGACACAGGATGGGAAATAGATTGCTCCCAGCCTTCTTCAACCCCACATCCCCATTCTCCTTCCTTGGCAGCATCTCCAGCAGCTGGCTTGGTGACAGCTCCCTAACAGGGCTGGCCCTGCTTTCTAGTAAAGCCAAACCTCATGGTCCCCCCGGGGCTCACCTGCTGCCACCCTGTCCTGCCCTCTGTCCCAGGCCAGCCCCCATGCCAAACCACCCCCCCCCCCCCCCAGCTCCTCCTCAGCCAGCTAATTCTGTCCTCAAATAATTTTTTGGTGGGATTTCAGGGAATTTACACCTCACCATGGATGTTTCCCTTGGAGCCAGGCCAGGGCAAATATTTGCATTCCCCGGGTATGCAAACAGAGCCCTGGAAACTCCTGCCCCGGGGGGCACCAAGGGTTGAGGGCCAGCCGTGCCTTGCCTTTGGCCACAGCAGGGTCACCGCTGGGGCTACTGCACGGCAGCTTCTGGGAGCACACCAATTTGCCGGGCTGCAGGGAAGCCTGATCGACCCCTTCCCACGCAGCAGTGGGAGGGAGGCCCCCGGACCCGGGGATGCTGCTGCGGCGGCTTGTTCCCTGCTCCTCGGGTGCCAGCACCTCGCTTGTGGGGGGTGTCCCCTTGGCTGGGCGGAGGGACATGACCTGGCACCTCTCCCCCCCTGCGGGTTTTCATCCCCGGCTGATTCATAGGGCACGTTGCATAAAGCCCTGCGCACACGCGGCGGCCCCATGTGTTGGCGGGCGTCCCCCCCAGGCCCCGGGGCCAGCACGGCCCTGCCACCCCCGTCCTCCGCTGACCCCCCCCCGCCGGCGACGGGCCCGCCCCAGGGCCCAGGCGGTTAACGCGGCCCCGGGCCCGGCCTCCCCCCGGCTCCCCCCCCGCGCAGCCCAGCAGCTATTTCTCGGCTCCCGGGCTCGGAAGTGGCAGAAGGCGACCGGGGGGTGTGTGCGTGTGTCCCCCCCTCCACCGCTGTCCCCGGGGGCGTGAGGAGGGTCCCCGCGCCCCACGCCCGCCCCGGCCATGGGGGGCTGGTCCCGCAGCGCCTGGATCTTGCCCCTTTTCTTGGCTGGGCTCGTCCAGAGCCAGGAGAGGGAGCAGGTAAGAGGAGGGGAGGGAGAACCCCCCGAGGGAGCTGCGGGGAAGTGGGGGGGG
>JAVSBS010028016.1:0-46539 GCA_033124195.1 Coracias cyanogaster | reverse complement strand
AACGACTTTTGAAATTATTTTTTGCCTTAGTATTATAGATTTACCTTTCTCCTGCAATAATGTGGATGACATAGCAATCTTTAAGTTCATCTTAATAGCAGGGTTTAAATCAGGATCCGTTTTCAGAATCTTCATTGGCTTTCACATGTAACAGATATATTTGTGATGGTAGGTGAGTCTTTTAATATCACTGTGCAATACATAAAAAAAACCAAAATATGAAACATAGATGTGAAAAGATAGTGTCAGACTATGTTGTCATGACTTTGAGAAATAATAATGGGTAGAGCAACATTTATGGGATAGCTTAAATAAGTGATTTTTAAGAAGTTTGCTGCAAGCACACAGACTCAAACTTCATAGGTGTTTGAATTTCTATCATTCTCTCTACTTTTTCCAGCTGCTCTTTCGGTGGATTAAAGAAATTATCTCCACAGAGAAGGGTTCTACAGGGAGGAGGGTTCTCAAGGAAGAAAACAATAAAAAAAGAACATTTCCTAGCATAATGGTAAAATTGTTTATTTCTTAAGAAAAATAAGTTGTAAAAATAAGTTTGACTTTTTCAAATTTCAGGTTTTACAGAAAAAAAAAAAACCTTTTTAAATTACATGTTTGCACACTATATTACTCCATATTTCTGAACCTCAAGTTCCCTCTCCTTTTCACTTCACTACAGGGATGTTTAGACTAATAGTGTAGTCCTTAATGCCTCACTTAACTGTTGGGGAGGGGAGAAATAAAAGACTTTCTACAACACTTTTTAAACACTTCTGTGGTTTCTGTGAAACTCACTTAAAAAAAAAAGTTATATAGATCCTTTTCTATAACCTTAATTTAGAACTATTGACAGAAATTACTGACAGCTAATAGCTTTAATGTTTCCATAATTTTCTGGTACAGTAAATGTCAGTATATTCAGCCAATCACAGCAGCTTTTTACTAACTTTTTTTTAGTCCTTTCCCTGACATTTCCCTCACCCCAAACACACACACACGTGTACACACCACACCAGGCTGAAACATCAATAGGCAAACTCTTATGTTAACTATAGTATCTGACTGTACCTTTGTAAGGAATTCACTTTTACATTTTTCCATCCCAAGATTTATGTTCATTTCTTACAGTTAAATATTCTGATCAACAAATTTTAAATCTTTGCATAAAAATACATCCTCTGAGAGTTTCATTCAGGAAACTTAAATGATAGCATGCAATTTAACCAGTTACAAGGGACGTAAATAATGAATTTTTTGCAAGTACAGAATGTATTCACTTTCAGTAAACTGCACTAAGTAGCAGTTTAAGAGAGAAATTTTAATAACTAGCAACCATAAGAAAGCACAACTTAGGTACCCTGCTGCTGGAAATGGTGTAAAATTTGAATTGATTATTTAATCTTTACCCTGACAAACATTCTTTTTTCATTACAAATAAATCTGATTATCTGTTGTGTCTTATGGGGGAAAGTAAAATGTCTTCCAAGCATGTATTGAAAGTTACATTAAAACTGATTTCTGGAATCTATGATCAATTTACTCAGTCGGTATATACCATCTAGATACCTTCTTCAGGCATATTGTTTAGTATTGGAAACACACATGTTTCCAGTAACTAGAAAACTATTGCCATCTTATTCAGACACTGGAATAGGCTGCCCAGGGAGGTAGTTGAGTCACCATCCCTGGATGAGTTTAAGAGTCATTTAGCTGTGGTGTTGGGGGATATGGTTTAGGGGAGAACTTATAAAGTGGGGTTGATGGTTGGACTTGATGATCCCAAGGGTCTCTTCCAACCTAAATAATTCTTCATTATCTTCTGAGAAGATGCTGTACTGTGACAGATGATGTTTATTAAAATATCAGATAAATACATCGTCAAGATTTAAGACTTACAGAAAATATACCTTGCAGAACAGTCTACTGTAAAAATTGTTTCAACATACTTTTATATTTTCATGATGGTAGCAAAAAGAAAAACTTTTCCCCTTCTGTTTTTCTTGAAACCTGGTTTGCGGTGTCACTAAAAAGAAACAGTGTACCACTGGGATTCATCTTTAAGTCAACACAGAAAAACATGAGGGTGTAGGGAAAGAGAATCATAGGGAATAAAAGGCAAACAAGAATGTTTATATTTATGGATTACTGTGATAGGTGCCTTAAAAATACATTAAAATGACAGAAAGGTGTCTTAGACTACTTATTTCCAGAAGGAAATGTACTATACTCTGTTTATAGGAAAGGGCTTTTGTTTTTACTTTTAGTTTATGTTAACAAAACTTGTGTACCTTGCGATTCTGTAGTAAATGCTAGATTTCCTCACTACAAGTACTTTGACTAGATGTCTGTTCTTGCAGTACACAGATAAGTTACCTTGTTTACTGAACTAGTCCATGGTAATTAATAGTGCTAGAGAAGAGAAATTAATGTCTTCTACATTGCCAATTTTCTTAGTTTTATTACTACTTTTTAATTGAAATTAAGTTATCCATTAGTAGAAACTGAATTTCCCTTTCCTTTGGAGACAGAACTCTGTCCCTAAAGTAAAGAGAAGGTTCAGAGTTGATAAGTCTTTTGTGTTTTATATAAAAAACAGACTAATGTCCAAATGTTAACTGAAGTAACATACTTCCCAGTAGCTGAGATTTAAGCTAATTAATGACTTCCAAGAATTCTAGCTAGAAAAGCCTCCTGCTCCTTAAGAACTGTTCCACATAATGAGGATTATATCAAGCAGGTGTAGGCTCAAGAACTTTTCATTGTGCGCTTCCCCAGCACTGAAGAGTCATATGCATGCTAAACTATAAGCAGCAGAGATAATACCATACTCCAGCTTCCATTAGTAAGGGCCTACCTAATTGGTTTAAATGAGTTACACTGGAGAAATATTACAGCTTCACCTACCTTTTCTCCTCTTGGCTAGCTCTGAAATTATAGTTGCTGACTTAGTATGCTTCTAAATAGGCTGAATTTAAGCTGGGTTCATGCATGTTTTCTAACTCCGAGATATTTAGTTTGTTTGTTAAAATGTATTTTTAGAACTTCTCTGTTAAAATGATTTGGGGAAGGAAAACTATTATATTCATCAGAGCAGGATGCCTTTTCAGAAAAACGAGTTCTATTGTTCTGCTTGATTTTTTTTTGTTTTGTGGAGCTTACAAGATTGAAGCTTGATGAAATATTTTGCTTTATTTTGTTATTTTTGGTTAAAGATGACCTTGGTAAAAATGTGGTTTTGATCATATAATTTGATATAAATTCACAGAATATTGCTTGTTAGAATGAAAAAACAAAAGGCTATATTTTCATAAAAGTACTTTTGGTAGCATACATCCTTTTCCTTTAATCTTTCATTGCATAAAGTGACAAAGGGCTATTTTTCTTTTTAATTAAAAAAAATAGTAAGAACCATTATATCCTTTCTTCCTGTTTGTCTTCTAATTTTCAAACTAATCTATACACACAATTCTAACTGAGACACTTTTGAAAGACTTGTTTTGCAATAGCTGGTGTATATAGCATTCTAAACAGTAGTGTTAAGAGGCCTAAAGAGGCATAGGTGCAGTTGCCTGCTTGCATATTCATATATGTGCAAGCAAACATTTCACACACAGAGAATGTAGTGGATAGAAAAAGATAAATTGTTGTGAAATTCTTGTGTTATTCAGTTAGTATCCAAAGTTCCTTTGTCCATACTGTACAAGTACTGGCCTGGAAATGTTTGCTTTTCTCTTTCAGACTTACAACTTAGGGAAGAAATAGGCAGGAAATATCACATTCAAACCATGTCAAAGAATATAACATTTTTTTGCATACCATCTTTTGACTTTTAGTCCAATGTCACGCCCTTATTGTCTACCATGATTATGTTTTCCTATTACTTATATTTGCTTTTTTTTTCATGTTAGCTAATGTATCCACTTGATTGTTCACTAATATTGTGGAAATTGTTGCAATGTTTTACAGTAATTCTATATTCTGACGCATATAGTGTGTTGGAATAGTTTGAAAATGATTGCCAAGCTTGCTCGTAAAAGCTTTTTCTTTCTACTACCTTCCTCAAACACAATTTTGTCTCTTTATTTGAAGTGAAAGAAATAGATCTAGGAAAATCTCTGGTAATTCACTGTGATTGCAAAATGGTATTGCACTCCCCAGAGATGCCAAGCTGTCCTTGTGGAAAGTTCAAGGTATTTTAAAGACCTGACACTAGCACTCTTCTCCATCCAGCTCTGGACAGCCTGGAGCACTGCTGTGGGCAAGTCCTCCTTTCTCTTGGCACCACGGAGCTAGGAGCTTCCCTTAAATCCCCAGTCCTGTTTGACTGAAGGGCTGCAGCTCTCACTGGAGTGCGGGTTGCCACAAGGACTTTGGTAATGAGAAATTGTAAATACATAGAGAACACCAACACGCATGCAGACACAGAGACTGTAGAACGAATTGTATTTCAGCAATCACCTTCAAATGCACACATAAATACTAAGTCACACCCAAACCTTTCTGTATCCTTGATCACTGAGTTCTACAAATCAAAAACAATATTTTATTCTTCTTCATTCTGCTATGCAAGGAAATAATTTTTTCAATAATAGATATCATAAGAGTAAATATGAGAAAAATAGTATGTTTATGTATTTATATAAAATATTTCAGGTTACTATTTCTGAGAAGAATGCATAAAATATGGAGAAGCTTGTATAATGAAGCTGAAATTTTGACAAGGAGACAACTTATCTCCTGTGTTCTGCTCTGGAATTACAATAATATAATAGACAAAACAGTATTGAATTTTAAAATGCATTTGATAATCCATCATACTATTTGTAGTAAAAGATTGTGTTTCAGATAAAATGTGGTTTAAGAAAACTCATCCATTTTGTTACATTTCTCAGAGAGTGGACTTTCCCCATAATATATATTTCAATCTGAAGAGCAACATACTGGCAAAATGAAAACAAATGACAGTGTTATCTCCAAAGAGACAATGGCTTATTTCAAAACAAATGAAAAGGCCCTTGCTCTGCCCTCATGACAGTTAAATGCTTTAAGTGAGACATGCAAAATAGTAGTTAACTCATTCAAGGAGACATGAAATGTGACCCTCCTTTTTTTTCTCCAGTGTGGAAAGAAAGATAGAGGATGATGGGGAGTGAGGAAATAAGTTTGTGTATGCATGTGTGTTTTGTATGTTTTATTGAAGCCTCTCTGTGGTATATGCAAAATGAAACTAGCAGGTCTGAGTCAGAAAAAAATGATTTTGATTTACATGATGTTCAAATGCCAACAAAAAGAAAAAAAGATTGACTTTTAACATCATTTACCTCATAAGACGATGAGAATATAGCTAAACTTCATTAGGAGATAAAATAATCAGTGTAGATGATGGTAACACTGATGATGAAGTTAGTGAACAGATGCCTTTTTTTTCCAATATGTTTTCCTATTTCATAATTGAAATTTTATTTGAAGGTAAACATTTGCACTAGAGTTAAACAGAAACCTTATTTAATTTTCAGTTTGGGATCACGGAATTATTTCTCTGTTGTTAATTTTTTCAATATTTAAATTTCTCTCTTATAAGCTGTTCTGAATAATCCTGCGTTAATATTTGTATATGTTTTGAGATCTTTGATTGGAAAGTACTACAAAAACACCTACACACTCCTACAAAATGTGGAAAGTAGAACTGATTTAATGGCTTGAATACAAGATCCAACTAGTGCTGTTTCTGATAGTGATCTGGCATCAGATATTCCAGGAGAAGAAAACATTCCCACAGAAGACATTTGTGTTTTAGAATAATAGAATCACAGAACCATAGAATCATTTAGGGTGGATAAGACCTTTAAGATCATAGAGTGTCCACCACTAAACCACATCCCTACTCACCACACCTACATTTCTTTTAAATACCTCAAGGGATGGTGACTCAACCACATCCACAACATTCCAATGTTTAATAACCCTTTCGGTGAATAATTTTTTCAAAGTATCCAATTTAAACCACCCCTGGTACAACTTGAGGTAATTTCCTCTTATCCTATTACTTGGGAGAAGAGACTGACATGCATCTTGCTGCAACCTCGTCTCAAGTAGTTGTAGAGAGCGATAAGGTCTCCTTTTCTCCAGACTAAAACACCCCATTTCCCTCAGCCACTCCTTGTAAGACTTTTTTTCTAGACCCTTCACCATCTTCTTTGCTCTTCTTTGGACATGCTCCAGCACCTCAATGTCTTTCTTGTAGTGGGGGGCCCAAAACTGAACATAGTGTTTGAGGTGCAGCCTCACCAGTGCAAAGTAGATGATCACTTACCCAGTCCTGCTAGTCACATTACTGATACGAGCCAGGATGATATTTGGTTCCACCCAGGGGCAAAAAGGAACAAGATTCCTTTAACAATTGAGCCATAAACCCCATTGCAGTAGTTTTGTCTAATTACATTATAAAAAGACATTCTTGTTAATTATTTGAACTTTCATATTTGTTAATGTTAACATTTGCAATACCTCCTGTAGATTCCACTTCTTCAGAAGTAAATTGCAAAGTTTTTTAATTTTATTTTATTAGTAGAAATAATATATTAAAACATTTCCTTTGCACTACAAATATAAATTTAAGTCTTTCACTGAAACTATTTTTTAATAAAGTATTAGGAACATGAAGGCTACCTCAGGTCCTAGATGTATGTTATATGTGTATAGAATAAAGCCCTTGTTTCAAAGTTATAGAATATCAGCCTCGTTGTCTTTGGATGTATTTGCCAGAGGTGTAATAAAAATGAAGCACAAAGATGAAGTCAGTCATTCCCAGTCATTCGCTACTCAAATTCATCTTAAACAGTTGTCCTGCGATTTTCTAATACATGTCATTCTGGAATTACACCATAGTCTGTTGAAAGGATTATACCTACTGCATGCAGAGAATGTCCAACATCTTAAGTAGTCTATTAAACTGCTAAACAAAATCCCTACTGTCTTATAAGTGAAATGTACTGATAGTTTCTGGACAAAAGATGAAAATAGAGGTCTTAATATCACAAACACTCTTGTCACAAACCAGTCCGAAATATATATATATAGAGAGGGATCACCTCAAACTCTTTCAGTCTTGTCCTGCCTGCTAATACCAATTAATTTTTCTGGGAAAGAGAAAGAGAGAGAGAGGGACAAACAGGACTCTTGTGCCCAACCCTCCTGCCATGCTCCAGTTAAGGAGGAGGGAGTTCTCCTCAGACTTTTTACCATCTGCCCAGCCTGCTAGGCAAACTAACAGGAACAGCACTGGAAAACAGACCCATACTGACAACTTACTAGGTCGGAGGGTGGCTGTTCTCACAAGCAGTGACAATTAGACAAGATCCCTTAGGTCTCAAAACTAAAGTTTATGGAAACTCGTATCTATAAACTAATACACATTGTTATATACACTCGTGACAATATGCAGATTCAAGGATATTGGTGATAGTGACTGACTGCGTAAATAAGTTCAAAGATGTATGCATAATTATATAAAATATAATATAACAAAACCTAAGTATATTAAAAAAGTATATAAACAGAACCTATACATCAATAACCATTAATAGGTAGCCCTGGTACTTAATACTTGAGTGCACATAACTCAGAGTTCTTACCCAATAGGCATTCCTACAGGGGGGAAGAGAGGCTCAGCCCACTGACTGATCTCAGAAGTCACAGGTGGTTTGTTATGGTATCTTCCCTTATGCCCCCCCCCCTCTCCAGCCATTTTAATGTTATTTTCTATTTACAAGGTGGAGCTTGAGTGACTTGAATCATGCATTCCTTTTATTTTGATTGGATTAAAAATCTCCCTTTGCTTTAAAGGTATAGACGAAAAAATTTAGGGCACAAGCTCAGTGGGGTGTGGTCATACCTTGGAGGTAGGCAGCCTTGGGATGGAGGTGTGTTTTTGTATTATAATGACATTATAATGAGTGAAGTTCAGCTAAAGGACATGATTTCACCATCGTTTCTGAGACAGCAGTTGCGATCCATCTTCCTTGATAGCAGCTATGTGGTGATTCTGTGATCTCAGCAGCCCTTCTTCATCCCTGGTAATGGCCACCAGTCGTGTTACCTTCGTACCACTGTGTTCCCTTTCAGGGGTGTTTGCAAATTCTGTTAGGCCAGAATAGGCCTTATCCATGGCAACTGAGTCCCATTCCTGAGATCAGCAACTGTGTCTTACCAAAGGCCGCTGCAGCTCAGGCCAAGATGTGAGCCTAACTTTTTGTGCAACAGTGTTATTTTCCCCTATCACAAGTCATTTTCCCACAACTATAAATGATATCAAGTTTAACAATCAGTATAGTGAAGAGGAAAATATCTAAGAATGGGCAAGAAATGTTAAAAGCTAAGAAATAATGAAACTCTAGTCTCCATCTGCTAATTCAATAACATATATTAGGGTAAAAATAATTACTCCAAATTGTTAGCAAATTATTTTAACTGTCCCCTGCCACATTGTAGTTCAAATTGACATAGTGTTTTGGAGTTTCTGATGAGCTTAACTTAAGATGAATGAAAGGAGACAACTGGCACTGTGCAAAAATCTACTCTATTTTTTG
This sequence comes from Coracias cyanogaster, assembly GCA_033124195.1. NCBI lineage: Eukaryota > Metazoa > Chordata > Aves > Coraciiformes > Coraciidae > Coracias > Coracias cyanogaster. Next base: position 37,954 of record JAVSBS010028016.1, on the reverse strand, counting down.
AAGGTTCATGTAACTTTGCATATGCTGGTCTTGGGCTAAATGACAGAACAAGTGATGGTGTGCAAAAATGAGAAGTGGAAGGCATTAAGAAGTGTATCTCGTCACTTGTGTAACTCAAAAAGCATGAAAATAAAGGGAAGGAAGAGGGAAATGGGGAGAAAATAGAAGTGAGGAAGAGTAGTTTTGTAAACTTTAATGTTCAGTTCTAAAATGAATGCCTTATAACAAATACTCTAGCTTCATCCCAGCTCCATATTAGAGCAAGGTCTCTAAATGCACCATACTGCTCTGTGCCTTGGTTTCTAGGAAAGAAAGAAGGAAGTCAGATACCTGCTTTCATAAACAAAATATAGTAATGGGTCCAGTCCATATGATAAGGTTATTGCCTGTTTGTATGTAAATGTTTGTAAGTAAGTGTAGAATAAATTATAATGTATCTCTTTTGGATAGACGGAACAATTTGCAAGTAGATAAATTACTCTTCATGAAGTGTCAATGCTGTAGAAATAGTCTGCATTCTTTAAACAATGATATTAAAATCTTCATGACTTTCCCTAGTGTGAATGGAGTAGCAGAAACACTATGCTTGAAACAGAGTAACCTTTAACCATTTCCCATACAGAGTTATGGTGGTTTTCTTCCCTTTTGAAAAACTAATCTCATGAGACACCTATATGTTGCAGCTGTACAGGTCTGTACCTAAATAGTTGCTTTGTCAAATAAAGCATCAATAAGTTGAATTCATTAGCATGAATACATTCTGCTGATTAGACAGGGCTTCTGTATTTACCAAAAAACCATGGAATTCATTTAATAATGATACCGTATTTTTAAAACTGCTTTCAATATTACTATGTGCACATAGCCTCAATAAAAGTACAATATTAGAAAACTTTATTAGTTTATGTTACTTTGTAATAAATAGGTTGTAACAGTTTCAGCATTATACAGAATGCATTTAAACTAGTTTCAAGAGCTAAGCAATTTACAGGTTGTTTGGACATTGTTTCAGTTTAAAACCCAACACGAAGCACTGCAAATTGTCATCTTTTCCTGTGCAGACTGGAAGTGTGAGGTGATTGTTTACAGTGGGTGCAATGTATGTGACATATAATATGTGGATGCGTATCTTTTTAAGACCTGAGTGACAAGCATGAGAAATGGTTCTCAGTAGTGATGACTGCACTCCTAGCCCAGATGACAAATTTGAGAGTATTTCCCTGGAGGCCAGTATGAAATTGAAAATCACAGTAGTGACTAGAACTAAGCTAAAGAAGAGCAATGCTATTACCTATTTTATGAAAACCACGCTTTCTGTGTAATCTGGAAATAGATGTTTATATTTTAGATTGATTACATTTGTTTTTTAGAAAGATCGAGAGACAACACTGGCATTTCAAAAAAAGAAGTTATTTTGCTACATGTCTTGTTTTTTACTTTGTTACTATGCTTCTGTTTATGAAAATACTTGCATTGTCTTGCAGTTTCCTGTGTCATAAATGCACTAAAATTGTGATAATTAATGAAAAAGTCACTGATTATTTTAAGGGTAATGTCTTTATATATAAAAATACTCTTTCTGCATCGAATTCTCATTTCAAAATGAAATAAAGAGCCCTATATTTACTTATTCAATGCATTAATAAGTCTTGCAAACCATCCTTTCAAGTTAGTGAAGACTTCTTTACAAGTCATCAACATTGCCATGTAAAAACATTCAAATATTGCAACTCTGAATATGCCAGAGTATGCATTTTGTTCTTAAAAACATATTATTTGCACATATTATATGCAACCAGAGACACACAAAGGAATTCCTGTAGTTTGTCCAAGATAAGGAATAGTGTGGAATTCCCATATACACTGGCATGAGTTTGATGAGCAGCTGTTCCTTTTTTCTTTCCCTTCTCCTTGTTTATGTTATTGCTGTGTGTGTAATTCTTTTTCATATTCTCATTTGCCTACCTCCTGCCTACACAGGGTCACAAAATCACAGAGTAACTTGAAAGAGACCAGCTCCAAAACGGACCCACTGCAGGACACAGTGAAAGTCAAAGGAGTGAAAATGAGCCTGCCAAACTGTGGGTGAGAGGGCAGGGGAAGTTGTTTTAATTTGTTATTGTTGTTTTCACTATGCAAATCTACCATAACTGGCAATAAATTAATTTTACTGAGTTTGTTGTGCCTGTGATGATAATCGGTAACTGATCTCCACATCTGGACCCATAAACAGTTTTGACATATTTTCTTTCCAAGTCGGCATCTGACTGCTGGCCAAGGTTAACCCATCACAAATCCACTCCTCCAATCTGGGCCAGTTCTACCAAACTGTTGAGGGCTTTGCCCGGTCAAGGTCTGCTCATCATCAGGGACGGAAATTCCACACCTCTCTCGGAAACCTTTTCCAATATTCGACCATCTTGTGTTATAACTATTGTATATTGCTTCTTACCATGTCATTGTGCACCTCTAACAAGATTCTGGGTCCACCCAGAACACCAACTGCTGTTAGGTATTAGCATTAATATCTCAATTTTTTTTTCTTTTTAAATTTGAACAAAAAACAACCCACCTAGCCTTTCCTTGTACTTTGTTTTCCTGTCCTCTGAATATCTAGTGGCTACATGCTGGATACACTCCGGTACATCAATGTCTTTTTTTCTTGTGCAAAGAAATTCAAAATTAGATGATACATTCCAGATGTGGCCTCCTGTAGTGGAAAATAGAGGAAAAAAAAATTTCCGTCAACTCATAGACTGACATCTCACTAATGTAGCCCAAGATGTTGGCAACCATCTTTGCTACTAGGATGCCTTGCTAGCTTATATTTCAGCTCATCTTCCAGGTGTCCAATGTTCCTTTCTGTAAAGCTGCTTTATAGGTAGTCAGTCTCTAGCCTGACATTTCTGCCAGTCTTTTTCCCAGCTTGTTGTGTGTCCACTGGAATAGTAGCCCTATCCTCCAGCATATTGACTTCTCCCTCTTATTTGGTATTGTCTACAAAGTTTCTGAGAGTGCACTCTATGCCATCATTCAAGTTTTTAGTAAAAGTATTAGTCAGCGGTAGCTAAAGTATTGATTCTTGGGGGGAAGCACTAGTTACAAGTTAGATTTCTATTAGTTAGGCACTGTAGCAGTGATCACCACACTTTGAGCATGATGTTCTAGCCAGTTTTCTGCTCATCTTATTTTCCATTTATCCAGTCCATGCTTCATCATTTTTACTATGAGGATAAAGTTATGTGGCATCAAATATGACATTATTTCTCTTTCATGTTATATTTTGCAACATCCTGTTATGCAGTATTTTTCAAATTTCTCCTTGTCTTATAAGCATTTTATTCCCTATATATCCTTTATTAAATCAGTTTCTCTATCTCTTCTGGTTTTCAGTCCTCTTTTGTAATGTTATTCTCATTTCTTCCACAAGTTCAGTGCTTAGCAAGTCTGTATTTTCAACATTTTGTTCTACTTCGTGAGTAATAAAAAGGGCCAGAAGAGGTTCAAACTCAGAGCTAAATTGAAATAATATTACTTCTGCTTATAGAAATTTCAGGAACATGTGTTCACATTTCTCAAGGCACTCTGCACCTTTGAACCCAATAGCATGTGCAGAAGATAGGCATTCCTGATGTAAACTCATAATAACTTCTAAAGATCAGACAGGCTTCCCAATTGGTCTATTGAGTGCAACCTGTCATTTCAAGTCTATTGACAATATCAGGACACTACATTTTTAAGACAAGGCAATCTGTAGCAAATTAAAATTGCAAGAAAAGATTGCAAAGATTGAGATGCACAATCAAAGGGCAAGAACTGCAGCAAGTGGATTCATCAATCTCAAAGCCTTTAGGAGTTTCGGAATGTTTGTGTTTATCTGCTTCTATCTAGCCATGATAAATAAAATTAGAATTGGCTTCTGAAGTTATTGTGGTTTATTGATTAAGTGGTAAAGGAACAACAAAGTTATAAACATCTGAAAGAGAGTCCTGTATTATATAATTATATGCAATATATTTGCCTACAGTACCTGAAAAACTGCTTATGTAAGACACATGGAAGTCTGAGAAGGGCAAGCTGTACCCTTGGTTTTGGAGGAGAGCTCCAAATTAATTTTACTTCAAAATTTGTTGAATAGTAAACACAGGGTATGGTGTTTAGCATTTTTAGCTTGCACGTGTTTGATTTCTTAGTTGTACTTTGCATAATGTATACTTGTTTAGTTTGCAAGTAGAAGAGATTCGTTTTCACATGTGTACCTAATTCCTTAGAGTAAATTCATTACTTGTGGCTGAAAGGATAATTCTATGTGTAAGGAGATTTTGAACTAATCTAAACATGACTTAAAGAAGTGAATAAATATCTATGACCAGAAAAAAATATGTACTTCTAGAATGCAGTGAATAGAATGAAGATTAACATATCTTTTCTCCTATTTTAAGATAAAATAGGCTGTCACAATTCAAAATATCTTCTGTAGCAGTCAGTTCACTCTGAAAATATGCTAAAGTTGGAAGAGCAAGATAATTGCAAGGGTAATGGGGAGCAAGATGAACAATAATTGTCACTGAGATTAGGGATTTCTTGGTTTTTGTCTATTGTTGTTTTAGTTACAGATAGACACTGATAAAAAGTTATAAATTTATATTAAATCTTCCAAAGAGAGAAGAAACTGAATTTGGTTACTCATACTTTTTGTCATGTTTGTGACATCATCAAATCAAAGCAATGAAATTAAAAAATGTATGGTTTCTTACATTTGCAGGATGTAATGATTTTGTCAAGCAAAAGTAGTTAATGAGGTTTAATAAAATAAATATAAACACAGAAATTATTTCTTAATTTATATTCTTGCTAAAAGAAAAAATAATTTTCCTAAGAAAAATTTTTAAATCAGTTACTTTTATAATTACTGAGCCAAGCCAAATTTTTATTAAGTCCTTAAGATCCCAGATAGTTATGTATGCCTTATATTATATATATGAATCTGAAATTAATGACCACAAATGTGTTTTCAGCTCATATATTCCTTTCTAACTAAACAAGTTTTACACAATTAAGTTCCCTAGATAAGTATGGCAAATGCAACAACACTTGACAATCCAAGGAAACTTGCCACATATCTAATGCTTAACCTTTTCTTGGTTTCAGAGACTGAAAATTCCTCTACCTGTCCGCCCAGCTCACTACAGCACCCTAACATATAGGCTATGAGACCGTAGTTTAAATATCTCCTCCACCTGACACAGTTTAGATCCTGGTATGGGTGAGGAAGACACTTTTGCTGAAGCTGTCACATTAAAGAAAATTATTATTATTTTTTTTTAGTTAGAATAAGGAAATAAGGACAATAAATTCCCTGAGATATTTTAGCGTCTAAATCTATAACTTTTACTGTCCTATGGAAGAAAGAAAGGATTTCATCTCCTCTTTTTCAATTTTTAACATAAGACTCTGATCTATGAATCCTGAATCAACATAAGAAACCTACTGAGGTGTTGTTAAGCACCTAAACCCTGGAAAGAAAAGGCTTTAATATACAGATTTTCTTCAGTATTTCCTATTGATGTATAATTTTGTATACAGATTCTACTGAATTCTGTTCTGAGATACCCAGCTCTCCTTATTCAAAGAAGATGTATATTTATTTACAAAACCACCAGCATTACAGGCATTTACAAGATGACAAAGAAACACATGAAAATGCCGGGAAAAATTAAAAAAAAACCCTACTTAGCCAGCATGCCTTAAATTCAGATGCATAATATGTCTCTTTGCATCCATGGTCAGTGCCAGTCTTTTCATGTCACATAAAACCTCATAAGACCTTGATTTGGGCAAGCAGTCTTTTTTCTTTATAGGTCAGCTCCACTTTTCTTTGGGGCTTAGAAAGTTGTCAAAAAGATGTTAACTGACTGTATATTAAGACACTCCTTTCTGCCTCTGTGGCATTTACATTTCATTTTCATCTTTTTCTAACACTAAACTCTGCATTACATTCAAAACATAAAGCTTGGCATTCATATACATTTATATTAATGAGATTAATACAAGATGTTTTTTACTGGCTTTAATTTCAGCCATCACATCTGAGCCGGCAGACATCATGCTAATGAATGATTTTGTGATTAACTGAAATCCGACCCTGTCAATGCAAAAAATATGAGAGAATACTTTAGGAGAAAAGATCCCCTGATCAGAGAAAGCAAGTATTTTTGTTTTTCAGCAAGTTTATCCTAAATTTTAAATACCTTACTTTAACAACAACAACAACCACAAAAAAGGTAAGATGTTTAGACATCTTCAAGCTAAAGGATTTCCTGAACATTCTTAGTTACATATGGTGTATTTTATAGTTCAGCTATGATTTACTTTGGATAAGTTAGAATATTCTAAAAAGGTCTTGACAGTTATTTCTACGGCAGTAATTCTCTATGGATTAAGACATATTTTTATCCTTAAATACATCTTGTGCACTCAATGAATGCTAAAAATGATTTTATTTGCATAATTCTAGAGTTAGGAATATAGTCCCTTTAACCACTTTCCAACAGCCTATTCAGCTTTTCCTTTGAGCTGAAATGACTCTACGTCCTGTTATACCAGCTTCTGTTGAAAAAGTTTAATGTAAATACCCCTGCTAAACTAAACTCTCATAATTTTGAAGCCTCTGGGCCTGGTATTGCTAATTCTGTGCTCACTGGCAAGTTAGGAGTGTTTAGAACCATATTCCAGTAGTGTTCAGTATCATCACACTGCAAAGTAGCCAGATGGTCTGTCCTCTTTCCTCCGTTCTCTTTCTTGCACTCAGCTATGGCAAGAAACATGCTTGTCTAGAAGAAAGAGCCTACCAGACACTAATAATTGCTTCAGCTGACTGATACTTTCTGACTACCATGGAAAACTGAGAACATTTTTCCTAAAAAATGTACCAGAAGCGGTACAAATCAATCTTTGTCAAAAATAACATTCAGTTCTGCATTAGCAACATATTTACATGTTTTTGTTCAGCTTTTGATACATATATAATTCAGAGGTTTCTGACTTGTATCTCAGCCAGTGCTTACAGAATCATAACAGAATCACAGAGTTGTAGAGGCTGGAAGGGACCTCTGGGGATCATCCAGTTCAACTCTACTGCTAAAGCAGGTTCACCTAGATCAGGTTGTACAGGATCACGTACAGGAAAGTGAAATATCTCCTGAGAAGGAGCCTCCACAACATCTCTGAGTAGCCTGTTCTACTGTTCTGTCATCCTCACAGTAAAGAAGTTTTTTGTGATGTTGAGGTGGAACCTCCTGTGTCTCAGTTTGTGCCCATTACCCCTTGTCCTTTCACTGGGCACCAATGGAAACAGACTGGCTCCCTCCTCTTGACAACTGCCCTTTAGATGTTGATAAGTATTGGTAAGATCTTCTCTCAGTCTTCTCTTCTCCAGGCTTCTCTTATCCTCATAAGAGAGATGTTCCAGTCCCCTAATCAACTTTGTAGCCCTCCATTGGAATCTTTCCAGTAGTTCTTTGTCTCTTTTCAACTGGGGAGCCCAGGACTGAACACACTACTCCAGATGTGGCCCTACCAGGGCAGAATAGAGTGGGAGGAGAACCTCCCTTGTCCTGCTGGTCACACTCACCTTAATGCATCCCAGGATACCATTGACCTTCTTGGCCACAAAGGCATACTGCTGGTTCATGGTTAACTTGTCTACCAGGACTCCCAGGTCCTTCTTCACTGAGCTGCTTTCCAGCAGGTCAACATTTAATCTGTACTGCTGCAAGGGTTTATTCTTCACCAGGTGCAGGACCCTACACTTGTTTTTGTGGAACTTCATTAGGTTCCCCTCTGCCCAACTCTCCAGCCTGTGCAGGTCAATAAAGGTCACATTGCAGATACCTTGATGTTTTTGAAAGGCCTTTTTTTTTCTGATTCTGTGATTTCAATTGTTACAACAATTAGAACAATGTGAACAACATAGTTTGTTTTTTTTTTAGAGAAGAACTACACTAAAACTATCTTTCAAAACTAGGTATGTGGTATCAATTTCAACAAACACAAAAGTTTTCTGAATAAAAGATCTCTAGCTGTAGTGAAGAATAACTGATATTACATTTTTAATGATTTAACTTAACACACAACATTGTTATGCTGAAGGGTCTGCAGCTTCCCTATGTGTGAAGAATGGAACTGGGAAGAGGGGGAGTAAATTGTAAGTGGGCTGCAAGTTTCAGTAAGTAGTTAGGTACTAAAAGAGGAGTTGAATCTGAGACTAAATGGCTAAAAGTGACCGGTCCAGTTCTGGAAAACTAAGTTTGCTAGTGTTGACTTAAATTTCTACAAGTAATGCAGAGTATATAAGGAAGACAGAATAACAAGGCTGAGATTTATAACACACAACTTATTGTTTGCTGAGATATCTGCAGTAGTCAAAATGCAAACAAAGAGATGAAACAACTGGTGTGCTTAAAAATTCAAGACACAGAAAATAATGTTTCATGAGATTTCTAAAACTGCCTACTATTGCAAATGTTATCCCATTTAGCTTGAGAATGATAGAATCCCTGCAGTTCTTAGAAATGTCTTTCAGTCAGGGTAGGTGTTACTCTTCCATGTAAAACCAGAGTGTTTGTTGATAAGGGTGATGTCCAACTTTTTAATGACGGCTTAGAAGAAAGATCAGCTATGACAATCTGGAAGTACTTTTCCTGTATATTTAGAAACCTACCAGAGAAAAATCCAGCAACGTTTCAAAGAACAAAATGCTCTTTTGTTTATTTCCAGCCCCTATTTGCCATCCTAGCTGAGCAAACACTCAGAACTGGATTGCAGTAAGTTTACAATTTACATATTATTCTGCTGGATCTATTTCTGACAGACCAGTGGTTTAGCTTTCAAAAGAATTGTGAGGATAAGTTCTACACAGAGCAGTCTAACATCTGAGACTTAAAGTATTCCTGCAAAATCAAATAATCTTATTTTAAGGAAGATTTAAACCCCTGACTTCCTGAACAAGTGCTTTGATTACTATCTTGTTACTGCCTTACTATTTTGGCCGAGAGCCTGAGTGAGTGAAGCATGTTCTAAGTTTGGCTGGTTTCTAGCAAGATATTTGAAAGGAATATTATTTTATGTGTTTTCACAGGAGACGGCTGCTGTTCTAATCTGAGCTATAGACAGATGAGTGAGGTGGGGATTTACTGCAGTAGAATTTTACAGGCCAGAAAAGTTTTAATTTGAGACCTGAGGCATGATGGAAGTCAGAGTCATCTTAGCAGGCTAGAGGAGACGCCTGCATGTCATTCTTGAACTTTTACATCCACAGGGCATTTTAAAACATTTTGCTGGATTACACTCTCATTTTTAAAATGCCTACCAATTTAGTCATACATTGTTCATTGTTCTGTACAGTGTCATTAACTATAATTCTGCTTAAATTTCATTTATCTCCATATTGTACAAAACAAACAGGAACTAAAAGCATAAGTTGCAGTTGTAAACCTGTTCTCCATTCAAGACTGATTTGAAGAATAAATTCTGCAGGGTGACTTATCTAGTTCAGTACTGACACCTTTAACTTCCTTTTAAATAGATTCAATCTGGTCTCTGCTCCTCAGCTTGGTGAAAAAGAATGAAAAAGAGTGAAATCTGCTGTTTCTCTGCACTTGTCTCTTCCTCCTCTATGTACTTATCACTATCACAGAATTTGCTTGTAGCACACACAGCAGTCACAGCAGGAATAAATCTTTTTTTTTCCCGTGTTTATTGTATAGAGCTAAACATTAATCAGTTTATGTCCCAAGATTGCCTACAATTCCCCAAATTTTTGAAGATACTTGAGACTTAAAATTTATCCTCTGGTTTGAATTTTCACAGCTATGAACTTGGAGCAGTTTTTCAACTCAGTGACATGCATTTTTAAAAAGTTCTAAATAAGTAATGCATATTTTAAAAAGCTGGTGTAGAGGATCCAAAATAAAATAGAAAACTCACACAAGCTGACAACCTCAGGAAATGTAAAGCAAATGACAAAGCCCCACATCTGTTTCACACTACATCACAGAGCTATTTTAGGGACAGCTCGTCAGTCTTCCAGTAAGTGGTATTTGTAAATAAAGCTCAGAGAAAGAATATAAAATCTCCAAACTTCTGGTTATTTCTTCAAGTGATTTTTTAATAGTATTTGCATTATTTTGAACCTTTGAATATATAATGACTGTGTATGATTTTTAGCTAGTATGTGTTGATTATGTACAGCTTTGTGAGGTGTTTTACTTTTTTTAGCTGACTGTATCATATGATATATTTTAAGGCAATAGCCTGGTTTTAAACTCTTGTTCTCCTGAATTTCAAAATCTTCTGATTTCAAAATGGAGAAATACCAACAGAGAAAGAATTTGACTACTCCTGCCTCTAGAATACTTTATTTTTTTTCTTCAAACACAATGACGTGATAAGCAAAATGCTCTTAACACAAGAATTGTGCCATGGATGTGACCTATGTTGAGAGAAGATTGGAATTCTGTGACTTGGGTGAATAGGCTAGCCACAACTTGTTAGCTAGACAAGTTGGATTGTTCTTTTTTTTCTTTTTATTTCTTTTTTTTTTTTTTTTCCCATGGGGTTTTGTATAGGGTCTGCTTTTCAATATGTGATCTAACTAATGATGACCAGATCAAACTTCAGGGTCACACAGGTGAAGAAATACATTGTTGATCTCACTATAGTTGTAGATATGAGCAGAAACTGAACTTCTTTGTGTAGGTAGAAAAAAAATACCTCTTAACATGCCTATAAATAAATATGTTGATCCCTAAAGAACTACAGTGATGAAAACAAGAGTTAATAGTCTTTAGCTGCTGTCAAAACTAAACTGAAATTCTTAGAACAATGCTGGACATGAGAACTAGTCAGTTCCTGAATGCCCTAATAGTTTGGTTGAACTTAATTGTAGGAACTGATATTTTTAACAGCTCAGAAGAGCTTATTTTCTCTTATCCTATTATAATTCAAGCATAACAGTAATGTTATTTCCATTGCTTTAAGCATGACACAACTTTATCCCTAGCTATGCAATTACTTGTCCTATTTGCATAGTGTTTTAATAGAAACATATTCCTAAATCAGATAGCTGTCTATTTTCAACATAAAAATACTCGGGGCTCATAACTGTGCTAATTAGATCATTCTAACAAAATGTTTATATTGTTTAGAAAGTCAAGTTCTGCTTAGTTTTGTTTTTCTGAACTCAAGGAAGTAGTTGTTAAGTATGTGAGTCATCTTAAGGAAAGATTGCTAGTATTTTATACATTGTATTTTCTCTATCTTGATAAACCTTCACTAAGGCAGGTAGCTCTTATATGTTCAAATATGTCAGATACTGTAATCTAAGAAAGAAAAACAGAAATTTTTTCTTTTTTTGGAGTGGGGGTAGGTATTTCTATAAAGAAAGGTTTGAAAACTGGACTTCTATTTATATTCTACAAGCTCTGTGCAAATATCTGCGTACTCAATATTGATTACTCTGTTGTTGGATTGTGAAGAATCTGTCCTATCATGTGTCCTTGGGATAGTAATTCAAAATCCATTTGCCCTATGCTTAACCTTTTTCACAGAGCTGCTGATTTCAGTTATTGCATGTATGAGGCTTGGTAAACAAGTATTTCCCCACAGGCATAATGGACATTAAAGAAAAAGTGATACTGCAACAAGCTTACATGTGCAATGTCACCTGACATATTGTATAAAGTTACTTTTCTGTTAAAATGCCTAACTTTTATCATATACTTCAGCTTTTACTAGTATATTCAAATGATATTATCTATTTGCCATTTCAAAATCACAACTTCATTTACTAAGTTCCTGTGATATCATGACATATGCATACTTCTGCATCAGTGTGTTGATTCTGCAGCAGCTTGCTGTAATTGGTTTAATTCTTGGATTTGAAGCTAGACAAGGCTTCTAAAAGACTCAGAGTTGCAGCAGCAGGACTAAGATAAGCCTCACCATGAGGGAAAGGGTTGTACCTCCAACAGACTGGCAACAGAACCAGCCATATACTGGATGCTGACAAACAAGAGACTAATGGGAAGTATTTAACAGCATAAGAGAACTGCAAACAAGTGCTAAGGCTCAAACTCACCTAAAAGAATATTCAGCCTTTGATATCTATTCAGCTTTCATCATTTTTGGGGTAAAAAATGTGGTTTTTACCTAGATCTAACATGTGTGTCTTTGACTACAGTTGAGTTTATATATTTACAAGGTTATAAAACCTCAATCTTATAATAATCTTATAATGCAAAATCATTTATGTTTACTAGCATGATTTGAAGTTGCCAGCACAATATGAGGAGTAGTTGAGTAAGTTAATAATTGCAACAGAGTATGAAGCAGGTGTGCAATATATTTACATATACATCTATCTTTACGCCTATACATTTGTGCAGATTATACTATATATGTATCTATATGTAATACACGAGAAACAGAATGGGAGAACTCCCTTTTACAATATACCTTTCAATATAAAAAAAACACTTCAAAGGTATTTTGATACTCTTTTGGAAAGGGGATTGTCTTTTTAGTCATTTTTCAAGATTTATTTATGCAGTTCAATGATCCTTTAGACAAAAAGGGTACAAAAGAAAACAAAACATGAGGAAGACTAACTGGATGAAAAATACAGTAAATTCACACTTCAGGCTTTCATCTTTTGACCTTCCAATAGCAACTTAACTCGTGTCCACAAAACACCTCCTGCATGTCTCATTTGCAGCTTTAATCATTTGATGGTAATTCTTCTATGATAGTTACTATTGCTATAATGAGCCAATGGCATAATGAAAAATAGATGTCAACTTTATCCTTGCCATTCTAAGATTTGCATCATTGTCATCCACCCCAGAGCAGCTGTGACTTTTACCTGTTCACAGGCCTTTGGAGTCTGTATCCTTTGTCCAATTTATGGGAGTGGAATACACTCAGATCTGTTTCTGTATGTGAATAGCATGTAGCCATATAACAGACTTTGATGCATTTCTGTCAGTTCAGAGTCAGTTGTTACCTTAAAAATTCATCCAGGAAGATGATTGGAAGAATTTATTATGTTTGCTAGCATTTAGTATAACTAATTCAAGGGGAATTAAACTACTGGGGACATACTTAATCACTTCTAAATCATAAATTATTAAAAAACAATCTCACTTTTAGATAGATTTTATATACTTCAAAAGTAATTTAAGTCACGCTTTTTTATGAATTGCTGAATGCCTAGTGAGATGTGATATTTAGAGTCCCCTGATTCCATTTACCTGAATGGTAAAAGAGAAATCTTCTCTCCTTTTTCAAGTCTTCTTACAAACATCTAAATTGAAAGTAGTGAGATGTTTATTTTGCTACACAGTTCATAGGATAATTGTTCCTCTCACAGGAAAAACCTTCATCTGTGTGGTTTTAGAAAGATTGAATTTGTCACTAGCACATAGTGGAATGTGACACAAAAATAGTTAAACAAAAGGAAATATTAAATAAACCCCAGATTTTTTAAAAAAAACCTCAGAACTTAATTACAAATAACTAATTATAAACCACTTTTTTTACTATTGTTAACTCTGCCTTTGAAAGCTTCTATATATCTATGCTGTGTACAGTTGTTCTTAAAATGCATAAATAAATGTACAGAAATGCAAAATATTGACCTATTTTTAACTGGAAAATAATATTAGTTTCCAATTTAGCCTAGGGGCAGATCTGTCTTTCAAATTAAAAAAAAAAAAAAATCATTACAGCCTTATGATTTTTTCTTCTTCTTTAGACGAGTTTTAGGTAGAAGCAAGAAAAGAAGTGCGGTCATTGTTAGACACATTCAAGATGATTGTATCACAGTAGCAGTAGATAAGGGAAACATTACAGCAGAAAGAAGTGGTAGGGCAAGAAAGGAAATTCAAAACAGGACATATTTATTATTTTCCAAGTCTAAGAAGACAAAATAATCATGCTAAATGGTGTTTTCGGGGTAGGAATAGATGATGTCCCTTCCACCCCACAACATTTTGTAATTCTGTGGTTTAGTTGAGGCTTACAAATGTTTAAACTCAGAAGGAACAGACGGGTGCTTCAAGCAACCTGAAATATTCTCTGTAATTGACATCTTCCCTTATCAATAGACTAGTAGCTATTAGATTATTTTAATAAGTGAAACAGGTGTCTCTGTCCAAGGGCTAATCTTTTTTCAATGTTTTCTTTCTGTTTTCTCTTTCTAAATTTAAGATAGAAATTGAAGCTGGTACACTTTATAAGCAAGTTTCATTGCCTATACTGTTCTACGTTTATTTCCTATGTGAATATTAATAATTAATATGAAAAGAGTAGAAAACATCTGTATGATACCTGTGGATGTTGTTTATGTGGACATTGGTAAAGCATTTGACATCTTTTCCCACAACATTCTCCTGGAAAAACTGGCTGCTCATGGCTTGTATGGGCGTTCACTAAAAGGAAATGTCCTCGAGTTGCACCAGGGAAGTTTTAGGTTGTATACTAGGAAAAATTTCTTCACCAAATAGTTGTAAAGCACTGGAACAGGCTGCTCAGGGAAGTTGTGGAGTCACCATTCCTGGAGGCATATAGATATGGTGCTTAGGACATGGTTTAGTGGTGATGTGACAGTGCTTTATTATTGGTGTTCTTAAAGGTCTCTTCCAACCAGCATGATTCTGTGATATTTTGAAAAAAATGCTGTTTAGTAACAATCATGTTATTTTATGTTCTTGAAAGCATAATTCTCCCAGAATCCATATTCCTATGTGTATATCTCTCTATATAAATTTGGTTGACATTTTTGATTGATTTATTTTTTTCTTTGTTTTCAAAGGGTATTTGTCAAAACCAATTTTATTTCCATAAAATATGTGTAGCTGAACCATGTCAAGAAAAATAAAAAGCTCTGAAAGCCTTTGGACTTCCCATAACTCATTTGCTGAGTAAACATTATACATATATTTAACTGTAGACAAATGAATCTTAAAGTATATACATATTGCAGTCTTGAGGATAAATTTCACACATATGCACACTTATACTTCTATCTATATCTATAGCTATAGCTATATCTTTGTTACACATGAAATGAAAAAAAAAAGTGTCAGAACAGATTTTCATTTTTCCTGAAAGAAATCTGTGACTGACAGAACAGGATACATATTCTACTGTTCACTTTAGTTTGATAAAAATCTTAATTTTTAGGATAAAGGTTTTGCTATTTAAGTCTCTAACATATCTGAAAATACATTTCTATTGCTAATATTCTCTATTCTGTATAGCAGGGGTCCTCAAACTTTTTAAACAGAGGGCCGGTTCACTCTCCCTCAGACACTGTCGGGGGCCGGACTATAGTTTGGAAAAAAATGACGGGGGAGTTCCCCACCTCGCTGCTGCCGCCGCCCCCCTCCCTAGCCTGGCCTCACAGTCCGGAAAGGGTGGCCAGAAGGGACTGAAGGAACTTTGTTACACCCGGGCTCTGGCCGGGGCGTGGATTAAGTGGCAGGAAGTCATCTGTGGCTGCTTGGCTTCCCCTGGGCGGGGTGGGAGGGGAGTTCTGTAAATACCCACAGGCCGCTTTGAGGACCCTGATGGGCTGTATCCGGCCCAAGGGCCATAGTTTGAGGACCCCTGCTGTATAGCATGATTCAATTCTGAACTCCATAAAAGAAGCATTAAAATATGGTTTTGATGTGAATCTAGATTTTCACATGAGAAAACTTCTATTTTATTTAGTGTGATTTAAGTCTCTTACGGTTCCTCTGCTTTCTGAAATTATTTGACTGTGGCAAATACTGTATAAATATTTTTCTGCAGAAATAATACTGCAATGTTGTTTTTAATAATGTAAAAAGTCTCTGTAAGCATAAAAAAAAGGGAAAGAAATCCCTTGGCATCATTATTTACCAATGAAATTTTTAAATAGTCATACAAGAATAATAATTGAGCATACACTCTAATAATTTAGTGCATAGAATAGTGAAGAAAGGGGGTTTTTTTGTGTGTGGATTTGTAAGTGATTTAGAAGATTATATCAATTGCAGAATGATATCAGGAATCATAAGAATAAAATTACCTGCTTGTGATTAATCTAGAAACATCACCTTCTTGGGAAAATATAGAAATAAGAAGCTGCTAGACCTTCTGAAAACTGTTTAGGAAAAGAAAAAGCCTAAAGTTCTGGTGAATAGTTTAAGATGACTGTAGGTAGTAGTGGATAGTCTATCATAAATCTCTAGAAAGACAACAACACTGACATAAATGGAGTCAAAATGCCAATACATGTCATCTTACCAAACACCTATATGACAGGAGAAAACAAATTAATGTCTCAGTACCATTTTTTATGGACATGGAAAACAAAGACTGACATCAAAATCTTCAAAAGATTTGGACATAACTTAGGCTTCCTGGCTATATGAAAAGACTGTAATGGTTTTGTCTTATATAAAAAGGACAGTAGGGCAAAAGGAGGCAAAGGTTGAAGAAAGGGCAGAGAAAAGGAAGGGAAGTGAGGATAAGGGAAGACTATGTAGTTAACATTAGGGGTAATAGACCAATGTGCAGAGTTTCCTAGAGGGCTTCATCATCTGAAATAACATAATTTATCAAGGATGCAAAAATCCTGCATAACAGGTGGCAAAATAGAGGAAAATGAAGACTTAGGATTGGGATTCAGTTGCCTAAATGCAGGCACTATGGGAGATCCTGTATCTACTTCTTCAGAAAGGTATAGATTTCCAGTAGTCTTGTGTCATCTCACATGCCTCTAGACATGAGTGTTTATGCAGCTGAATCTTCCATTAGATTATTGTATATAGCTGCTCACTACAACACTTGTTTTCATTAAGCTATTAAGGAAAGGAAAAAGCATTTTTTATTTGTCTTTTGAGAAACTTGCAAAATGAGTTAGGTAACAAAGCAATGCTCTTGATGGGAAATGGACTGTGCTTTTAAAGACCGTGCTACCTTTAATAACACCTTCAAACAACAAAGAACTGACATCTGAACCGTTATTCTTTCATCTTATCCTCTAAGAAAAATATGTCCTAAAACCCTTTAAATTATCAATCTCTAAACCATTCTCATGACAGTAGCAGACTTTAGCAGGATATACCAGCCACCTCCAAATCTCTCTTGCCATCAAATCACAATTTACAGCCATTGGGTAGTGTTAGTCATTAAATATGACTAAAAAATCCACCTTTAACCATCCATGTCATACAAATATGACAAACTTGTGGTCAATGTTATTATTATTACTGAATTTGTTTCTTTATTACATTGACAAATATATGTGACTCTTCCTTTTCTTCACAATTATCTATGATAATGTGCATGAGGTTTAGCAAAGCCAAGTGCCAGGTTATGCACTTCAGTCACAACAACCCCTGGCAACAATACAGGCTTGGGGAGAAGTGGCTGGAGAGCTGCCTGGTGGAAAAAGACCTGGGGGTGCTGGTTGACAGCCGACTGAACATGAGCCAGCAGTGTGCCAGGTGGCCAACAGGGCCAACGGCATCCTGGCCTCTATCAGAAACTGTGTGATCAGCAGGAGTAGGGAGGTGATCGTGCACCTGTATTCAGCACTTGTGAGACAGCACCTTGAGTACTGTGTCCAGTTCTGGGCACCAGAGTACAAGAAGGACATTGAGGTGCTGGAGTGGCTGCAGAGAAGGGCAACGAATCTGATAAGAGGTCTGGAAAACATGCCTTATGAAGGGCAACTGAGCTAACTGGGGTTATTTAGTCTAGAGAAGAGGAGACCAAGAGGAGACCTTATTGCTCTCCAACAGTATGTATACATAAAAGAACTAGGTTAAAATAAATTATGGTAGAGAAACAGTTTCATTGTATTAATCATCGGAGGCCTTTTTTTTTTCCATTGGCAGGTAGATCTAATGGTACAGCTGAATTTTTTTTTGAGATTGAAATATTCCATAAGGAGATCTGTTTTGCCACATATTAATGATACCAGTAGCCAATCTGGTCAGTTTAAAATTGTTTGGGAAGCTCTGAAAAACTTGACAGTGATTGTAACTTACCTAACTTAAATATCAACATGTTAAAAGTTGTCTCTTTTCTAAAATGTGTTCAAGGAAAATTACTTTTTAATTCCAAAATGCAAAAACAAAAAAAACACTGCAAATTTTAACATACACCTGTTTTGAGAATTATATATTTAATTCTATCTGTATCTGAAAAATAATAATAATAAAAATAAACAGAAATAGAAAAGAAACACAGAACACAGATGAAGACAACCAGTGTCTAAAGGACTATTAGCTTCGGAGTCATCATATGGCATTCAAAGAAAGGGATTCATGAACAAAATAATGTGAATAGGGAATGCTTGTCTGTTTTCTTAGTAAAGATATTGTAGCTGTCAAAATAACACTAGGGGGTGTCTGGGTCAAAGGCAAGAAAAGGTGGTAGTTTTCTCATAATATATAGTTACAGTGGAGGCCATTGCCCCAGAATATCATGTATGACAGAATGCCAAGGTGATTTAGAAAGCAATTATGGTATCAAACCAAGGAGAAGGCTACTATGAATATAAGATAAAGACATCCCATAAAACAATATTTTACAAAAAAACCCTCTTTTTATTACTTGCTTATAATCAACATATAATAAATTTCCCTACAGTTAGCCTGTTTTCTTCTCTTGAGCTCAGCTACTATTGTCTTTACATTTTTATGCCTCTTAATCATTACCACTTTTTCTTCATCATCTTTAAATTCTTCTTCATTTCTAAAATCCTCACTGTTCTCAACTGCTCTGCTTAAACAAACCAACTTCAGTTCTATCCACAGGACCCAATTACAAGATTTCTCATGCCTTTTAGCCACACATTCTGGATTTATCCAGTTCTATGCTTTCTTAATCTCACAATAAACCAGTATTACATGAGGCCTGTTTGTTCTCTTTGTGTGGGCTAGTGCCATGGTATTCTGTCAAAAGCTGTTCTAAGTTTTTCAGTAGCCTTGGAATATCGCTTGTTCACTATTATTTCAAATGCCTGAAGTTGTGACAGCGTTCCTCCAGGTAAGAACTCAAGACCAGTATTTTTTTAATGGTTTTCTTTGCCCATATTAAATGTCCTTTGGCTGCATCTAGAGCAAGCTTTTATTTTTTTTTCTTAACAGAACAACTGATCTCCTATCCAAAGTTGAGTGGACTCTTTGTTAAGCAGCTAGGCCTTCATTCTTGGTTTTGTTATCTAATGGCTACCACAGGAGACAGATTTTCCTTTAGCTTTATTTTACAACACAAGACCTCAGACGGCTGCAATTTTATAGTAAGTGCAATCACTGCCAACGTTACTCTAGTATGCATTTTTTCATTCCTTAAAGTTTTTATAGTGATGAGTTTGCAGCTACTTCTTCGACAGCCTAACTGGATGGCACGTCATTCTAAACTGGTGTCTAATTTCCATCATCCATTTAGTTTAGAAAGTAATTGTTATTTTTACATAATCCAATCTCAGACCACTGGAATGCATGGAGTATGCAAATGGAATTAGAAAGTAGATTACAGCAAAGCAAGTTTTTTTCACTGGGGACAGAAAAAATTATAATACATGATATGCATTATATCTATGAATTAACCAATACTGACTTTGAATTCTTGCTGGAGCATGTTTCATGCTCATGCTGTTTCTTGAATTCTCCATTCAGAAATTTCCCTTAGTAACTTTTTCCAGATCTTCTTTCAGCACTCATAAAATCTATAACTTGCTGTAACTCTTGAAAATATCCCCTTTGGGTGTGCTGAATTGTTTATGTGTTGAATTAACATGTTAAACCTTCAATTCTGATTTTTTTGCCATCACACATTTGTCTCCAGCATGATTCCATTTCTCTCAGTTCACAATTGTCTGCTTCTTTTTTTTTTTTCTTCCAATCTCCCCCACCCCCATGCCTAGAACACAAGTATATATAAAAAATATGCAGTGTAACTTCTTATATTTGCTGGTAACTCCTAATTCACTTTAAATGATATTTGCTTTCCTCCCTCTCATCTCCAAATGATCTGCCATTTCACAATTCATTTATAAGATTAAGGAAGCTCAAACAACAGCCAAAAATCACGATACTTCTCTCTGAAATTCAGACTTTCTCATAACTTTGCTAGTGAGTAGGAAAAGCAGAAGTAATCAACTTCCAGCATATTTCCTCCATCCTACCTCCTCCTAGAGGACCTTCCACACCACATGAAATAAGGCAATCTCAGATTTAAACTGACCTGCAATTATCCAATTTTAATACCTTGAGAAAAAAACCCTCATCTTCCTTCCAAGTAGAGTAAATAAATTCTTAAGAAAAACTCCACCTTTATTCCATTTGGTTTTATGTTCCCGTATCTACATGAAAAAAAAAAAAAAAGGACAAAAAGAACACTATCTTTTTACCCAGCTCAGCTATGCATATTTATTTTACATTATTATTTTTTTAACTTTTGGGACAAGCAAAACCATGAAAAAAAAATGAAACCAAAATTACTAATTGCATATGTTTTAGAAGTAGCTTTTAATGATCTGTCATAATTTTATAGTATATTAAAGACTTTTTTTAAAGGATACTGTATTCATTTGCATCATTAGAGAGCATAAGAAACTCATTAATTACCTTGAACTGCCAAATTACTTTCTTCCTAAATTACATGTCTGTTTCCTATTTTATGTGTAAGACTTTCCTTTTCAATATAAATTTTAATCTTTTTTTCCCTTTAAAAGATTTACTAAAGCAACATGATCTACTTTATAATTAAATGTTTTGACATGAAAAAAGCTTATCTGCTTTCCTGAAGAGAGTGAGTGTAGATCATCCAGTTATACAAGAAGTCTTTATCATCAAGTACAGGAATATGAATGCAGGATAGATTATAAATACTGAAATAGTCTTTTAGTGTAATTAACAGTTTAAATGCTTTTATAGAGATCTGAAATAATGATGGACAAGAGAATTTAATATTTCCTTTTCACTTAATCAGAAAGCTGAGCTGTATCTCACCAGATAACAATGAGCACGAATATCATTAGTACTTGATTTCTTTTAGCAGGCAAATAGAAAATAGCAGCAGGGTAAGCAAAGGGCCATCAACAAAAGCATTTCTAATTTTGAATTAACACTTTTACCTGTTCTAAATTTATAGTATTGTCTGCCTTTTAACTGAATGATAGTAATCCTGTAAGTAAAATGAACCAGGTTCTCACAGCTGGAGTTAGTAGAACTTTAACTCCAGACAGCCTTCTATTCTTGCAGCTGAGTTCTCAAGTCATATTTCGGAGATCAGTAGTTTGCAACCTCATGCCATTGGGTCTTTCTAGCCCATACTTAAGCATCTCCCACTCAGGTCACTATATAAGTTAGCAGCGCCTTTGGGTTGCTCTAATTTCTGCTTATGGGAATGGATTTCTTTGCTGCGATTTTGTACCAGTGATTTTCAGACCATAAAATGTTACTGAAACCCCTTCTAGCATTGCTCCCATATGAGGGGTCTTGAAAGAAGTGACTTTATGCCGAAGTAGCTCTCAGCTGCCAGGCTTGGGAAAAGTTCTCTTCTCTGTTATTCTGTCTAAAGAATGGGTGTGAAAGAAAAAAAGTAGAATCTGACTTTCTTAATTCCTTCAGGAAGATCTTTTGTTTTTATAAAACTTGTATGCAACTGTATGTGATACAGATATTCATAAATTGTAAAGCAATTCCTATATTCTATGTTTAATGTTTTAAGTGTTATTTTGCTTAGCCATAGCATACTTCGTAATTCTTAATGAGTGTTCAAATGCCATTCTGAAATATCTCAGTGTGTCACGAATTACTTTCTTCAGCAAGGAAGGAGCAGTCTGGAAAGCCTGTAGCTAGACAGTTAAAGCATAGGTTCCCAGAATCATAAAATAGTCAGCATTTTTCAACATTATAAGATGATCCTGACTACAAGCTCGAAACTCTGCACTGATCCTTGACTGTATTCTTATGTATTTAGGAGGGTCAGACGTATTTTGAAGAACAGAGGTGCCTACTTCACATTCTTTACACAGAATTTAAAAGATAACAAAAAAACAAAAGAAAAAAAAAAAAAAAACAAAGAAAAATATACCTTTCATGATCATTCATGAACTCACACCAAGAAATATTCAGCCATGGAATCCATCAGTTCACAGACTTTAATGACTAGCAAAAAAGACCTTGATTGCTGTATATACAAAAGTTCACAAAGACTGAATGCTTTTTTACTTTGTCAGGGAAAGTAATCATAAAAATTATAGAATGATTTGTGTTGAAAGGGACCTTAAAGAATATCTAGTTCCAACCCCCCTGCCATTCTCTTCTCCAGGCTGAACAACCTCAACTCTCTCAGCCTGTCCTCAAAGAGGAGGCATTCCAGGCCTTTGATCATCTTCGTGGCCTTCCTCTGGAATATTTCCAACTTGTGCATGTGCTTCTTAGTTTGGGGGCCTCAGAGGTGGACACAGTACTCCAGGTACAGTCTCACCAGAGCAGACCAGAGGGAGAGAAACACCTCCCTTGACCAGCAGGTCACACTTCTTTTAAGGCAGCCCAGGATATGGTTGGCTTTCTGGGATGCAAACACACATTGTCAGGTCATGTTGAGCTGACTATTTTATAACTAAACTGAGGTTCAAAATTTGAGTTTTTATGTGAATGGCAAGATAGAAAAAGGGCATAAAATGGCAAGGAAAGTGAAGGATCCTTTATTTCTGATTGTTAAAAAAAATAGTTTGGTTACATTTCTAGAAAGACATATCTTAGGCAAATTCTGAAAGTTAACCCAATATTATTCTATAGGTTTGAGATACGCAGGAGAAAGATGAGATGATCTAGTCTCTTCCAGTCTTCAAAAACAAAAATTTGTGAAAACTGTAACTGGCTTTTGAACTCAAAATATAACTTGTGAGATAGCTGTTTATAGAAATACGTTATCAGTTAATGGAAAGTTCTGTGAAATTCACATCAAAGTTAACTGAACAGACATTGTACCTGCTATTGTTAAATGTTCTAAATTAGTCTGAAATACAGTTTACTGTAAATAAGTTTCAACACTTCAGCCTGAGAACTTAAAGATATTGATATCTAGATAATAAAGTCTATACAGAATGTAAATTAATGAGCTATTAGGGACAGGTAGCCTTTTAAAGTTCCACCTCAAGATCGGGAATGATATCCAAATGCATCTAAAATGCCTCTAGAAGTCCAAATAAGATCTAAATCCAGCTTTAATGTTCCAAGTCAGCAAAGGCTGTGTGGAACACACAAGTCTTTCAGTGGATATCAGTTGATAAATATTTGAGGTTCCTGTATTACTGACAATGGCTAAATTTAATCCCAATTAAATCCCATTGACTGTGCTTATTCTTACCTTATTTTAACAATCTAAAAGTTATTTTTAAAATGGCACACAATTCAGTTACCAACAGACAGATAACTATTGTCAGTGTGGATTCACTAGAGTATTCCACACAACTAACTGCAAAGGACAGATAGATATGTTGTAGGACTTACAGGAAACCTGTACCCTTCTAGAGAAGGCACTGGAGGCCAGACAGGGTATCCCAGGTCACATAAAATAGCTATAAATACCTGCTGTCAGGGAAATTAATTGCAATTCTAGGTTATGATTTATCTCCAGATTATAGATGTATAAATGTAAGGAACTTGTCAGGGTCCGATCCCCATACATTATGGACTTCTGCGTTATTAAAACAGTGAACAAAGAACTACAGCCCCCATGATGCTAGAAGCTGGAAATCGTACAGACGTGACAAGGTATAAAAACTCAAAAGAAAACAAAAACTCTCTCTTTTCGCTGCATCGTCCAGAGAGAAAGTTTGCTGCTGCCAAGCCTCCCCCACCCCAGGCCTCGTGGCCGGTGGGGGAGAGGAGGGGGGAAAACTGCCACAGGAGAGCTCACATGAACTGCTGCCTCCCACCGCTTTAAGAATCCAAGCGCCTCCCGCCGATGGGGAGGAAGGAGGGGGAAGAAGCTGAATGGAGCCGCCAGCGCAAGAGTCAAACGCCCAACCCCCGCCGTGCCACCACTGGCCGCTTCTGGAACTGCGCCAAGTCCAAATGCCAAAAGGTTCCAAGCAGGGGGGGAGGAGGGGAAGCTGCCGCCTCCTGCTGCTTAAAGAAACTGTGGCAAAAAGCCATCATCTTCATTGCCGTCGGCGAGAGACTCCAATCGCGCCAAAAAGCTGGCAAGTCGCCATTATCATTGGAACTGCCCAAGTCTGCTGGCCAAGCATCGTCAACCCAACCATCACCACATGCTGGAAAAGGGTAGAAACTGACACATACACACATGCACATGCACCACATCACACCAGGTTGACTAAGGGTGAGTGAGTAGGTGGGCGTGGCGTCCTTTGATATCGTAGTATCTCCATAGAGTAAACACGGTTTTATTTGAATATATTTGGTCATAAACTTGTTGAATATTCGTTGGTCTCCGTGGTGGCCTACGAGCTTGCTGGGGAAGTATCTCGCTTTGCCCTCGATCCCCTTTCCCTTTGGGAGGTGGTATGAACGCTTGCGCCCGGACCGCGACAGAACTGCATTGTTGGTGTTTGCACATGTGTTAAGTGTGAAAGTTTTCATGACAGTAAGTAGAGATCTAGTAAATCCAGTCACAGAGCCTATAGAGCTACTGAGTTCAAAAATTGTTCACATCTACATTAGAATAGACTATTTAGTTCTGTAGATCGTATGTGAGGCATTTACAGTAGAGATAGACAGATATGACAAAAGACCAGTGTAGAAGACCCAACCCCTCTGGACCAACAGTTGGTATCCAGGCAGGATATCCTATGACATCTTAAATGTCATTAGCTGCTTAGATATGAGAAGTTGTATAGAATGCTAGATTTCCTTTGCCTGTAATAGGCACTTAGATACCAGCTTTCAGTAACAATCCCTAAACACAGACATCTGACTGTATTCATTTAGATTTACAATATGTCTCTAAATTCTTCATATATTTTAAGTTTCTTATACATATATATATATAGTAACAGCAGAGAGAATTACGTCAAGAAAACCATTCATAGTATAGTTGGGATGTATCATCTGCTAGAGGTACCATTAAGTGTCCAGTCTTCTCGATTAAAAGCAAGAAAAAATAACAAGACAAATCAGACGTGTAACTATTTTGTTAGAAGAAGGCTGAGTGAATCCTCCCTACTAAATCAGCACTTAACTGAATTTTAAGAATAATCTAAATTTGCCAGGAAACACTTCAAATAATTTTGTATGATTATAGCAGAACTTGTCATCCTTTTATGTCACTATTAATACTATAGGACTATCCAGAAGCATTAAATGTAGCAAGTATTTGTAAACATGAATATAAAACGCAAGTCTGCCTATGGAGCCTAAAATCTAATCTACAACAAATTATCTTCCTGAAACAACAGAGGTACAACCCACTAGAAACCTGAATGACTGAATGGAAATTTTCCTAAGCTCTTTTTTGCTCTGTATCCTTTCCACCACTCAAATACAAGTGGTAAATTTCAGCAGTAAAAGAGAAAGGAATCATTTTAACAGATTTTGTACTATTTTCACATCTTTTTAGTATGAATTCTGGCTATGGATTCTATTTCACTACGGGAAGGATCATATCATTCTCTATTCATTGTATCATATATCTTAAACGGCCTAGTTTTAATGATTCATCACAAGAAAGCACTTACATATCTAAGAAAAAAAAGCCACCCAACAAAAAGGATCTTTTAAAGAAAGAGATTCAAGTGAAATAGTCTTGTTGTTAATTTTAAGTACTGAAGAAGATTTTATGTATGATTTAATAGGTTTTCAGTGGTAGGATAGTAAAAGCTATTTCAGTAGAGCATAATAATTTGGACTTAAAGTGCTTTGGACTTGAAGGTGGATTGGAAACTAAAATGTTAGGCTCAGAGGCTTGTGATCAGCATCACAAAATCCAGCTGGATCCCAGACACTAACAGTGTACTCCAGAGAATGACGCTGGGCCCAGTGCTTTTTAACATCTTCATTAATTACCCAGATGATGGGACAGAGTGCATTCTCAGGCTCTGAGGCCAACTGATTGGAAAGCAGCTTGACAGAAAATGGCCTGGGAGTTTTACTGGACAAAAATTTGGCCGTGATGAACAAGGGAAAATGAAAAAAAAAATGGTTAAGATGAAGACAACAACCTGAAACGTAGTTACCTGGATTATGCACTCCCCATGTGCTGGGCTAAGAGTGCTCACATCTGACTGTAACAATAATAATGATATTAATATTTATTATGAAAAGCCATTTGTGTAAAAGTTTAGGCAAAGAACAATGATCAAAGTTACCCTTTTCTAATAGAGGTAAGATTCTAAAATACCTATGAAGACCAGAAATCCTTTCTAAATATGAGAAATCTGTGAAATCTCAATAACATAATCTAAACATGTTTGGGATAGATCAGATACAGATTAACAAAGTCTAGTTTATTATTAAGAAGCAAGAAAAGTTTTTACATTTCTTCTGTGTGAAAGGGAAAATTCCTTCCAGGAATACGCTTTTATGCTCACCTTTTCTTTAGAAGTATTAAATAATAAAGTCTATAAGTAGGCTGTGAACAACTTTAGTCACTGCAGTACATAGTTTATCAGCTATGTTACAAACACATGAATTTAGCAGTGCTGGTTAGCACAATGTGATAGTTTCTTGTGCTTGATGCCAAATCAATTTTACCAGTACTGCTCCTCTGAAATTTGACCTTGTAACAGAAAATGTAACTTTATCTTTGTAATAGAAATAAGATGTCATAGGGCTGAGCAAATGCAGTGTGTTCTGTGAGTAACCACTGAAATTAAAAGTCAAGCTATCAAGTGCAAGCTGTCACACAGCTTAATGTTAATTACAATTCTCTTTTTCCATACCTCCAGAAGGGATTTTTTTTTTTTTGACAAGATAAATGTCTCAAGAGCGACTTCCTATTTTACAAGGAAATGCACCTCCTATGCCACATTGTGTTAAAAATTACATATGTGAGGTTTTTTTCCATTTTTTTTAAGTAGACATATTACTTCAGAATGCACCTCGAAAAATTTTTCTTTATATTTCCAAATTAGTACTAATGAATCTGCCTTTTCAGTTATACAATAATTTGATTAACTTTTGACTTTTTTTTTCCCCCTGGGAGATGCTTAGGAGTAATTCAGTTCTCTTAACTTAAGTCATAAAACCCATATATTTTCTCTAGTATACTTCTTGACACCTGCAGTAGTGGATGTAAATAAGCACCTCCAGAATGAAGTAATCTCATTTTATAAAGGATGTACAAGATTGATCTCAAACAAACTGTTCAAGGTTGGAGCAAAAATAACAAAGTAAGGATAACTGTAAAAATTACGATAATATTACTAATTTTATCAATGAATTACCTAAGCTTTACCAGTCAGGACCATTTTCAGTTGAAAATACTAAAATGTAAATTAACCATCTTCCTTAATATTAAGTATGTACATATATATGTATATATACACTCACATATATTGTAGAATTGACTAAGGCCACTCATTAAGAACCAAAGACTTTTGGTGGAAATTATCACAGAATCACAGAAGGGTTGAGGTTCAAAGAGACCTCTGGAGTTCATTTAGTCCTACCTCCTCTCTTGAAGCAAGGCCAGCTAGAGCAAGTTGGTCAGGGCTCTGTACAGTCAGGTTTTGAGTATCTCCAAGGATGAAGATTCCAGAACCCCTTTGGGCAATCTGCTTGTGCCAATGTGTCCCACTTCATCCCCTTCTGCTTAAAGCAATAGCCACCAGTGGTGGTCATGATGGCTGCATTTGGCTTAAGTTGAGACTCTGAGGAGACAGATAACAACACAATTGATGAGTGCTATAAATATTGCTCAACAGCTAAGGGCTAGTTGAGCATGTGCCAACCAAAATAGGGCTGGTAAGCAAATATAACTATAAGTGAATCATCTTACTCCATAAACAGTGGACAGCCCCAGGACCCATTGAGCTTTCCTGCTGTAAGAGTCAGTTGGAAGATCAGGATTGTCTCAACCTTGTCATCAGGGACATAGACAACAAGGTACCCCAAAAACTTAGGCCAACTTCTTGACATGAGTCTGCAGTGGCCTTCAGTGAGACAGAATTGCTGATCTCTAGAGCGGAAAGTGGTTGCCATGGATGCGGCCTGCTCTGGTTAACAGAACTTTCAAACCCTCCCAAAATAGGGAACAGGGTGCAGTGAAGGTAGCACAGCTGATTCCCCGTTATCAGGAATGAGGTAACCAAAGATTGTTCAGACTCAGCCAAGCATGTTTTCAATGAAGGCAATCATGTAGCTGCTGTCAAGAAAGATAAATTGCAACCATGACATGTAAGCAATGATGGTGAGATTATGAACTTCAGGTGAGCTTTGTTATGAAAGCACACCTCCTGGTCTAAGGCCACCTGCCTCCAAGACACACCACTCCTCAAACAATGCTTCCCTGAGTGTTATCCTCGCTTGGGAAAGGTGGAGATACCTGAGACAGAGGAGGAGTAAGGTGTGTTGCTCAGCATAAAAGATGTCTCTTTAACAACTAAACTTTCAAATCTTCCCCACCAACGATCACAACGATTATCAGGACCGGCAGGACGCTGCCTGGATCTGGGACCATAAAGACACCTTGGACCTGTGGTGGTAGCTATCTTTCCTTCATCTCTTCACTTTCATTTCACCCTCTTTACCTATAGCATGCCACTTTATGGGCAAACCATTAAAGTTTCACTGTTTGATGGTAGCAAACCCCTTTGGCATGGTCACCGTAATTTCGCACTTCGAGATTGCAGCAAACAAGCCGTCACGCGTCCACTGAGTGTACTGTGACACCTGTATGGCAGCAGGCTGCATGCCAGCATTCCCTCTTGAGTAGGGAATCCTCTCAATGTTACTCCTCAAGGTTGAGAGGATCCTTATTGTGTCAGATACTTAGTGAATGAATTGGGAATAAACATGCTAAAACTTTGAAATCTTAGCTAAGTGGTATAAAGGATTGATTGTGCATACATAATCCTTCAGATATAAACCGTTGACCAAGTCTGGGACTAGGATTGGATCTAGGCACACCGAGACTCCTCCCTGAGAAGGAGTTTAGAAACAAGGGGGTCCTTTCTGACAGTTGTGACTTATCAGGAAGATCTCCCTGACAGTTTTGTCTAACGCTGCACTCTATGCAGTAAATAACCAAATATAGCTTGCCATTGAATCTTGCTAAACCACTGTTGTATCTACCATCAAACTTTGCTATATCACTCTTTTATATTAATAAACGTATTACCACTTCTCTCTTCCAAGTGAAGTGCATCACTCCACCCATGACACTGCTTCAGTGTTTGACCTTCCTCACGGTAACAGAAGTTTGTTCTTGTGTTCAAGTGGAATTTCTGGTATTTCGATCAGTATTTCACCAAACACAAGTGAGAGGAATCTGACTCTGTCTTCCTGAATCACCCTCCCATTATGTATTTATACACACTGATGAAATGCACCTGAGCCTTATTTTTTTTGAGGTTAAAATGTCCCAGCTCTTTCAGCATTTCCTTACATGATAGATACTCCAATCCCTTAATCATTTTACTGGCTTTAACTCTAATGCAGAATACAGACATAGTAAAAGGCAATTACTGCTTAAAGCTTCCAGAAGGAGTATCTACCAGAAAGATACATCAAACTAAAAATATGGACAAATAAATGAATTAGATAAACAGAAAGACATGGAACAAAAAGGAGAGCAGAGATTATGTCAGTGAAGCAAACTGAAACAAGATATCATCTTATTCAATACTCAGCCATTGTTTTCGGACATCTAATAAAATACAGTATAAGGACACTGAAGAAAGTCTTCCTCACTCAAATTAATCTGAATGATAAATAGATTTGTAAGCATTTAAACTGTGAAAATAGAAAACTGGAAAGAATTTGGAAGCTGGAGTATAATGTATTTTAGTTAACTGAAAATTGTCAAACTTTTCCCACAGCTAGCTGCTGAGCTACAAACAGGAAAAGTTTAAGTATTACAAAGCCTTCCATTGTCATACATGCTCAACTAAGCTGAGAACAATTGGCAGAAGTAGTTGTCATGGGTCTTGCCTATTCAGTAATGTATCAACATGCACTGTCATGGTTCAGCCCATATGCACACATATAAAGTCTCTGGTAAACAAAGACAAAGGAAAAATGCATTTAGGTTTAATTCAGTGTAGAAATCTGTAAGCTACCTCTTGCTCTGAATTAATGCTAGACATCATGTGAGGAGATTTAAGATTTTCCACTTCTAATTTAATCTTATTACATCAGTTTATCCTTTGCCTGCTTGTTTCCTGAAACTGTACAGTTGTGGATGAGTTTTTTTGTTGGAGATTCTTTACTAAATCTAAGTTAATAGTATAAGAGTTAAAGGGAGTCTATTCACTGAAATAGTTTGCTTACAGATTTAACTATTCTGGGGATTGTAAAAAATACTTTCTTTGTGTCATATTAGAAGTATCACAAGAATATATATTTTACTGCTTTACTAACATGTTATATAGTGTATTCATTTGATTTTCTATTTATTATAGTGACTGGAAATAGTTTTGAAGTTTAGCTTATAAGATAGCAAGTGATTTTCCAGCCATTTTTATAAGAAATCCAAACCTATCTTAAGGACATGAATATAGAACAAGAATCAGATAATTTTTTAGTAAAATATTTTTCAGAAAATAGTAAAATAAAAGTAAAGATTTCACCTTCAAGACTTTTTTGATCATTCTGTCTAATACATAATTGGAGTGTTCCTATTGTTTTATGGCAGTCTTTCAAGGCTTCAGCTCCTCTCCTTCAGATCAGAAGGAGATATTGATTTTTTCAGTCTTGGTTTATCAAGTATATATTATCAGGTGCTGTTTTATTGCTATTTATGCCTTCTTGTGTTACAACACCTCTATCTCTTGAATTTTAGAGAAAACAAAGGGATATATGCGGTTTATATTGACTAAACTGGATTACATGGTCAACACTCACTTCATGTAACTTTGTCTATGAAACAAGCATCTAGATTAACCTAGTTCTCTAGATTCTATAAAAAAATAGAAATGCTTTTCTATGGGACAGATGATAGGGGAGTGACAGCCAGTAAGAGGTTTTGCAGAGTCCATCCTTGCAGCTTGGATCAACATTTAGCTGGTTAATTTCAGGTTAAGAGAAACCTAATCACTATGTCTAAGTCGGTGACACTTTCTAAATAGAATCTTTTTTGCACTATTTTAAACACTGCATACATTTTTCCATATTCCATTTTGTTTTGATGGTAATAATATATAACTCTCCTAAATAATCTTTTTAGTGATTACTTTATAGGTTTCATTAATTGAACTTCCTTTGAAAATGATTTATTGTATATTTATACTATGATTTCTCAGCTAAGAATCACAGAATCATAAAATAATTTAGTTTGAAAGGGACCTCTTGAGGTTACCTGCTTTATAGCTCTATATACAGAGATAATAGGGATACATATGAGTGCAATGAAGAATCTTTCCTCTGAAATCAAATCACATGGGAATCAAAGAAAAATTCAAGAAGTATTTTTCTCTTGCTGCCCAGATTGCACAAAAGGGGGAAACAGGAAGAATGCTATAGCTTTGATTTGCTGATCTAGCATGTCATGAAAAGTATTATTCATCTTCAGAGAGGTAGGCATAAGAATCTCATGTTACAGTTCTCCAGTGTTTCGACATGTATAATAAGTACATTGTATTGACCATTATCATGATCTGTACCTTCGATGCCTGAGAGTGTTAATTTATTATAACATGAACAGAATCATATATAAGTCATAGCAGTAAAGTGTATTTATTTAAACAAACAGAATTTTGCCTTTCAGTTTATAAAGCTTATAAATATCATACATAAACTTCACATGTTTTAGAGATAGACCTTGTCTGCATATCTAAGATATATTTTATTGTTGCTAGGAGCCTGGCTAGGGAATTTAAATGTTAGAATTTATTATCTGTGGTTATTCTTTTTCTAACAAGTTAGCTGGAAACAGTCAGACCTAAACCAAATAATTTGAAATTACATTCAGCCTATACCTCTGCTTTTTATCAGATACTCCACAGATGTGAATGCAGCAATTGGCTGAAAGTGATTTAATGGTATGTATTTCTGTAAGAAACCCCAAAGAGATCACAGTGTGTGAAGCAATAAATGTCTTCTATAGCTCTGATAAACATGACATCTTGCTGAGTACACCATAAATTGCCCTGAGGTCTCTGCCACTAGAATTACCAGATGAAACTCCAAAAAAGAAAATAATTTCTTGGCTTATATTTAAAATGTTTATTTTAAGAGAGCCCTGCTTATAAAGGCAGTAAAATCTGGTCATTTGAAACTGAGAAAAGAGGCCAGAATCAAAAACTTCACTCCGGCAAGAGTTTTAGCTACTGTCCAAGATGGATTTTTGGATGTTAGAAGTTCTGAAATTTCAGAAGATTTGTCTGACCTTTAAATTATGCAGTTCAGATAAATTATATACATCAGACTAAAAAGATTAGACAATGTTAATAAGTATTCCATTTCTTAGTACTTGCACCTATAAAACAGTTTTCTCCCTCTTCAATACTGAACTGTGAATTATTGTTTGAAATTGATTAATGTGTTCACCATTCCCATTATCTATTTGATTCTTTCCCAGAGTAAAAATTACTCTTATCATAATGTATGCACATCATTGCAGGATCATTTATGTGCCTCAGGCAGAATGATTATATAGTTTTAGCCAATTCAGATTATTATTCAAGTGCCAATTGATACAATTGGGAATACTATACATTTCATGTGTGATCAAGTGGGCCAAGAATAGAGCCAACTGTTCCCGTCATTACACTGAAATCATAAAACAGAGAGTTCAAAACAAACAAAAAAAACCCCCACCAACAACAAAACCCAAATAAATGAACAAAAATTCTGTGCCAAACAGTTATCTGTTACTTCAAGAATCATGGAATCACAGAATGGTAGGGGTTGGATGGAACCTCTGGAGATTGTGTAGTCCAACTTCCCTGCCAAAGCAGATTTGTCTAGATTAGGTTGTACAGGATCATATTCAGGTGAGTTTTGAAAGCCTCCAGAGAAGAGGACTCCGCAACCTCTCTGGGCAACCTGTTCCAGCACTCTGTCAATGTCACAAGAAAGAAAATTTTTGTCATGTTCAGCTGGAACTTCTTGTGTTGCAGTTTGTGCCCATTGCCCCTTGTCCTGTTGCTGTGTACCACTGAAAAGAGACTGGCTCCTTCCTCATGACACTGACCCTTCAGATATTTATAAACACTGATAAGATCCCCTCAGTCTTCTCTTCTCCAGGCTAAACAGCCCAAGGTCTGTCATCCTCATAAGAGAGATGTTCCAGTCCCTTAATCATCTTAATAGTCCTCTGCTGCACTCCCTGCAGTACTTCTTTGTCTCTCTTGAACCAAGGAGGCAAGAACTGGACACAATACTCCATATGTAGCCTCACTAGGGCACAGTAGAAGGGGAGAAGAAGCTCCCTTGATCTGCTGGTCACACTCTTATTGAATCACAGAAAGCATTGTGTTGGAAGGGACTTTCAAAGGTCCCAGCAGAGACATCTCTAACTTGATCAGGTTGCTCAGAGCCCCGTCAAGCCTGGCCTTGAACGTCTCTAGGGGTGAGGCCTCCACCACCTCTCTGGGCAACCTGTTGCAGTGTTTCACCACCCTCATAGTAAAGAACTTCTTCCTAATGTCTAACCTAAATCTGCCCTTCTATAGTTTAAAATAATTACCCCTCATCCTACCACTACAAGCCATTGTAAATAGTCCCTCCCCAGCTTGCTTGTGGGCCCCTTCAGGTACTGGAAGGCTGGTATAAGGTCTCCCCAGAGCCTTCTGTTCTCCAGTCTGAACAAGTCCAAATCTCTCAGCCTGTCTTCATAGGAGAGCTGCTCCAGCCTTCTGATCATTTTTGTGGTCCTGCTCTGGCACTGCCTCATCAGGTCCACATCCTTCTTGTGTTGATAGTTCCAGATCTGGATGCAGTACTCCAGGGGAGGTATCACCAGAGCACAGTAGAGGGGCAGAATCACCTCTCTCAATCTGCTGGCCATGCTTCTTTTGAAGCAGCCCAGGATGCAATTGGCCTTCTGAGCTGCAAATGTGCATTGTTGGCTCATGTCCAGCTTTTCATCCACCAGTAACCCCAAGTCTTTTTCCGCAGGGCTGCTCTCTGTCATATCACCTTCCAGCCTATACTGATAACAAGGAATGTTCTGACCTAGGTACAGGACCTTGCATTTGGCTTTGTAGAGCCTCATGAGATTCACATGGGCCCACTTTTCAAGCTTGCCTAGGTCCTTCTGGATGGCATCCTGTCCCTCAGACATGCCAACCACTCATCTTGGTGTCATCTACAAACTTACTGAGGGTGCACTCAATTCTACTGTCTATATCATTGGTGAAGATATTAAACAACATTAGTACCACTACAGACCCCTGAGGGACACCACTTGTCACTGATCTCCATCTGGATATCCATCCATTGACCACTACAATAACTCTATATACACACTCTATATACACACTCTATATACAATAACTCTGAATACACTACTCTTCTTAATACATGTGTTATCCACCAGGACTTCCAGGTGTGTCTCCATGGAGCTTCTTTCCAGCAGGTCAACCCCTAACCTGTTCTGGTGCATATGGTTACTCCTTCCCAGGTGCAGGGAGAAATACGAGTTCATGTAACTAATATTTTTTTAAGAACTAAAATATGCAGAGCTAAATGTCAAATTAGACAGAGAGAAATATTTTTTCTTTCCCTCTGCCATTTCCTTTTCTGGGAATGGAAAATGAAACTTACCTGCAAGTGCACCAACTACCTAATAGTATGAGTGCAGAGTGTTGAATAGTGGATGGATTCACTGAAGCAGTTTACCAGAGCTGAGACTGTGAAAAAGTAATAAGAAGTCAGCAACAAGTTCCTTTAGGAAGGAATGAACGCTTTCCCTATGTGTACAAGATGATAGATGATGGTAATATGTACCTAAACATCATTTAGGTTTCACACTAGTTCTGTGTTGCACAGTTTTTGTCAAGAGACTGCAGGGTTCTTGACATGTTGCCTGGCAGAAAATACATATGATACAAACGAGGTCTGGCTATTTAATCACTATTAAGAGAAACTGTGGTGTTAGTACTGCATGCAGAAGTATGACGAAGCAGAATGTAGCAAAATGGTAATCCTCTAGAGTTCTTAAGCACTCAGATAACTGGCACTTGCAATACAGACCCAGATTGAAAAATTGCATGCTCTGAGATTGCTAGCACATCCAGTGAAAATGAACAAACATTTTTCTGTGGTTTAGGAACCTGGGATTTTCTAGTTTTCAAGACTTGAAGTTTTGCCAAACACAAGACAGGATGTTTTACTCTGAGTTAAGAATTTGCTTTTGTAATTAAACATTTTAGCTATTTTAATTGGTTTTCTCTTTATATAATTTAAAAGTCATCTAGATGCCCATCCTTATCAACTGTCTTTGCAGTTGCCTTGTTCCAGTTCAGTTCTATAATCTTTAAGAGTTTCTTTTGCCTTGTGTGAATGAAATAGCTATTGAGACATGAAATAGCTTTGGAGACATAGTGAATAGATGTTTATGTAATATATGTATGCTAGTAGGCTATAGATGTTGGTATAGCCAGTGACAAAAAGGGCAAATATGGCTTCATGACTGATTTAGTAGATGATAATTATAGTCATTCTAAGAACTCTTAAGAGCAATGGCATGAATTTATCATTTACTACATATATACTGTTCTTTTTTTATACCCTACTGCACATGTATACACAGAATTCTCTCTGCCACAATTTCCATCTCACTTTCTTCTTTCTAAACAAGTAATTAACATTTTAGAAGCTATAAGCACAGAGTAAAGCTGTAGTTATCTGTCTGATACCTTTACTGGAAGCTGCTTATCAGAAAGCAGTACATTTCCTATATTAAGTACCTTGAATTTCACTCTAAATGGAACTGTACTTACATGATCTCTCTAAAACTTCACATTTCACCTCCTGACTTAAATATTTCACATTTCCAGTTAGCCACTTTAAGCCACTTTTGAATTCTGGCTAGTTGCTTCATAAATCTAAGTAATCTTAATGTTGTGCTCCTGGTTTTCAAAGTGTTATATATTCACCTACAGGAGAATAGAAGTTCCTTATGAAGTACAGAGAGAGGAATTCAGGCACTTTTGAATACTGGTGGATACCTCACATGATAAACCCACCTAATCCTTCTCTATGCTGTAAGTGGCTGACTCCTGACTTCTTCCCTATTATCAATGTTTATATTCCTTTACCATCTTCTTTCTTAATACTTTCATCTCTATCAGTTGGCACTCATTTATTCCTTTTAAATAATGTTTGAGAGTCTGTTGAATATTCTGCAATGCTTAGTGGTACAGAAGCTGGCTACAGCTAGGATTTAATCTGCACAGTTTCAGTACAAGCCCAATATTAATTCTTTTTCAGTCCTTGAGGTCCTTGCTGTTGTGTCTTCCGTGCTATTTTTACCTAAGCTAGCAAGAATAAAGCCAAACTTCAATTTTGCCTCTAGTTACAACATTCAAAGTTTAGGATATAATATTAGAATACTAGTTTCAAGATTAAATTGTATCTTAATTCTGCCTGTGATGTTCCATTGCTGTGGGTTTTGTTTACACCTTCTTCAAATGCTGGGTAATGTGATGAATTTACCAGCCTGAATTGCAGCAAATAACATTTTGACACAGTAATCTTCAATAACAAGAGGCAGCATCAAGGAATATTTCTCAATATTCCTTTGTAAGAAATGGTCACAATCCACCTTTTCCACATCAGATCACCAAATACAGCTTGATTTGTATACTGTCTTAATCTCCCTGGTAAGCTAAAGTTTTCAAGGCAAATGTATTATTAGGGTAAGTATAAATGAAATCTTAATAATTTAATAAATTATATTCTGTATCAATGCGTTATGCAAGGTGTATATTCTATAAGGAACAAATACAATACTCAGTCCAGCTCTAGAAGAGCTTAAGGAAATTATTTCTCAGTTTGTTCAAGTCATGGCACATCACCTTCTCTCAACTGATATTAACCACTTTTACCCAAAATAATTAATAATTAGATCAAACCCAGCCAATTTAAAACTGAAGCCTTAGTATGCTTAAGAAAAATTAGGCTGAAGAAAGGTCTTGAACACAGGACTGCATGAGTTGCCATCAAACTTAATAGTTATTACAAATTGATGTGGTCCGGGCGCCAGTGTCCATACCGCCTCCCAAAAAGGAAGAGGATTGAGGGCAAGGCGAGATACTACCCCAACAAGCTCGTAGGCAACCATGGAGATTGATGAGTATTTAACAAATTTTTTACAAGATATATTCTAACAAAACCTTATTTAGTGTATGGAGATACTACGATGTCAAAGGATGCCACGCCCACCCACTCACTCCCCCTCAGTCAACCTGGCATGGTGTGGTGCGTGCGTGTGTATAGATGTTGGTTTCTACCCTCTTCCAGCGTGTAGCGATGTTCGGGTCGACGACATTTGGTCAGCAGACTCAGGCGGTTCCGATGATGGCGACGACTTGCCAGCTTTTCGGTACGATATCGATGATGGTGATGATGGCTAAGATGGTGGCTTTTTGCTGCAATTTTTAGCAGCGGCATGTGGCTCATGACTCAGTAGTGGCGTGCAGCCTCTTCAATATGGTGCTAGTTTAGAATTGCGCGGCTTCTTTCTGCAACACTCCTAGCTTGGGGCGGCAGGTTTCTTCAGCGTGGCGCCCCCAGCTTGGGGAAGCACCAACGACAGCTTCTTGCTGTAATTT
>JAVSBS010028015.1:45850-103046 GCA_033124195.1 Coracias cyanogaster | reverse complement strand
GTTGGATAAAGTCCCCAGTGGACAACCTTTCCTTCCACTTCTTTTACCTCTGTCCCTGATACTTGTTGTAAATATGAATTCTGTGGTGATTCTGAAATTTCCACAGGTTTGCTGACCTTTCTGAGAGTAGAAGCACTTCTGTAGCTATATCTAGACCTACCACAACAGCAGATCAATGCAGAGCATTTAACACATGCTCATATATACTGCTTGGAGCTCTGATGATCTTCTTCGGGCCTCTGACTATTCAGCACTGCATGTATTTTACCCTGAACTGTCTGGATAATTTAATCCTAAAATTACTCAAAACTGAGCTGCTTGCTCTTCCAGATTTGAAAAGAGTGTCTTGAAAGGATTTCTCTTTTGTCTCACAAATCTTACAAACTGTTATGATTGTAGAGTCAAAGTTGTCCCAAAGCCTGTTTGTGCTTTAGGCTGCTTCATTTTCTCAAAATATGTACTCCCGTTGACACAGCTGATATAGCCAGTGTGGGTTATTCTGCTGGTAATCCACAGGCTCTGGGGATCTCTGAAAGTTACACGAACATTCATTTCTTTTCTTCTCTGCAATTTATGGTTTATAATTTCCTGTTTTCCTAGTAGTTCCAAAATATATCCTTGAAGTTTGCCTTCCAATGATAAAAAAAATAAGAAATTCAGTCTTAGAAACTTGCAGTTAATTTGCTTTCTGGCACCTAAAGGCCAAAGAGCAACAGGACTTCATTGGGAGACCATATGGGAAAACTCGACTTGCCTTTTTACCTCTTTCTCAGTAATCCCTGCATTTGCAGTGATTCAAGACACAAAGAAGTATTCACATCTTACAGCATGCTGCGGCCAATATATTGAGAAGGAAACTGTTCTATCCTTATACCCATGGCACAATTCACACGACTCGAGCACTGGTGACATTTCCCCTGTGTTCTCCCCTGGTGGACATCAGGTTTGGAATACTGCTGTAATTGGCAGTTTGATGCAATGCTCTGAGGAACAAGGAGGTGTTAAAAAGACCAGTTTGGGATATTGGAGAAGACAGAAGAGGTGGATCTGTTCAAGAGGGAATTGTCATTGTCCTCAGCCACAGCACAGCAATAGTTTGAGAACAGGGTAAAAGGAGAAAATACTAAGTCCTATCCATGTTAAAAATCAGAAATCCATCTGCCACGTGTTTTTACTTGGAATAACTCTGCAGCGACCTTGAGAAGGAAGTTAACTGTTATAGAATGGAGGCCTTAGAGCTAAGGTAAGTTTTCTCGCTGGAAGTCTGGCAGGTTTGTCCAGGCCCCAATACTCTTACTTTAGCCAAACCTAATCATCCCAACCTCAACAGATGCTAAGAACTGAACTGCACCTGGAGCTGTGGAAGATAAGGCAGTTTCTCATGGCTTCCACTGATCACAGAATCAGACAGAATCACAGAATCATTATGGTTGGAAAGGACCTCCAGGGTCATCAAATCCAACCTTTGTCCTACCATCTCTCTAACCACTACACCATATCCTCAAGCGCTGCATCTGTTTGTTCTTTAAACACCTCCAGGGATGGTGACTCCACCACCACCCTGGGCAGCCTGTTCCAGTGCCTAACTACCCTCTCAGTGAAGAATTTCTTCCTAATATCCAATCTAAACCTGCCCTGACACAACTTGAGGCCGCTTCCCCTTGTCCTATCATCACTAATTTGAGAGAAGAGACCAACACCAGCTGCGCTACAACCTCCTTTTAGGTTGTATATCAATACATTTCACATGTTTACAATACATGGTAGTATTACCAAGTAAATTTTATTGCCTTAAAGCTTTGTCATTTGCTACTTGTTCAATACTGTAAAATGTGCTTGCAAACAGGTACTGCAAAACCTGTATTTACTAACCACTTTAGAATTCATAATAGTTTTTTAGGACATAGGAGCATATAAAATAAATCCTTCCTTATGTTTAGTAAGGTGAACAAAAAAAGAATTCTGTGTGTAATCTTTCTGTACTAAAGCTTTCACTTCATTCTGAATACATTAGCTTTGCAGTCACCTAAGTACTGCCTATGACTAATTAGTCTACTCCAATCCAATCCAAAGATAAATTTTAAAAAAACAAAACAAAACAACAAACCATTTGCACATTAAAAGCCATTTCTTGCACATTTTATAGGGTGAGCTATTGTGGGATGTAAATAAGCCACTTGAACATAACATACACAGATCAGCACAAACAATAGAAGTCTCAGAATGTACATACTCTTTCCCCTTGCCTCCCATCCCAGGGCATTTCATCCCACCACTACAGCTTCCTCAGCCTGAACCAGCCTTGACATCCATCTCCCCTGCACCCCTCACTGCAATGCCTCTTATAACTTCTACAGTTCTGCCCATTATAATGGGAATTGTGAGCCTCTTGTTTTATAACCAATTTTACTTCTACTCAATGCTTTGCTTCCAATTAGCTCTGAACCCATTGTGCTTCCCAACTCTTCATCTCTCACAAAAGCATCCTCAGAAGTGCCTGGTATTGCCCAGCTCTGTAAATACAGCTCCCAGGAGAAAGCCAAAGATTTTTTCCTATCTGTTAATTTACTGGTGACTGGTCATATAAAGTCCAGCTTCAAAGATCCACAACACCAAAAGTCTTAGTCTTTAAATATTAAACTAAGTCTAAATTCAGAAACTGTCACACTTTCAAGATTCTCAATGTATGCCTGATTAAGCTCTATCAGAAAAACTCGCCAGCCTGAAATATGACATTTTGTTCCATTTTCTAGCTATTTTGCAAAAGCACATATGGAAATAAAGGCAGGATGCAGATTCCAGATTTATATTATTAATGAGGAAACTAATAATACATTTGTCCCATTAACTGTCACCTTGGCAGAACACTGTCAGCTGTCAGCATGGGAAGAATCCCACAGAACACTTACATTTCCTCTCACACATTAACTATTGTGCTTTTCCTTGAAAATACCTTGCCTAAGCAAACTTCAATACACTGCAACCTCTTAATGGTAGCCTGCAATAACTCGAGATAACAATACTCCAAAACTAAACCCTAAGATAGTACTGTGTGGTTTGGCATATTAACTTACTAATTGTTCAGATTGCCATAAATAGTATTTACCCAAGGAAGCACAACAAAAATGTGGGAAATGAAATAACACTATATCCATACAGGGAACGTCCAAGGCTGCACATAAAGCCTGATTCCACTAAAAGCAACTAGAATTCAATAGTCCTGCCGGACACTTAAGATGGTGAACAATTTCTGCTCATTGCTTCTTTTATACAGCGTGATAAAGTTTAAGTTGTAAAAGCATGAACATGGACACATGGAACTTGTAACTCCTTGAAAAGACAAGTAGCATCTTTCTATGGAAGTAAATATTATGGCTAACCTTAAGAAGTATGGACATGCATGAAAATGTTTCAGCGACAATATATTCTCCTCCTCCTCCACAAGTGCATAATACGGATAATGAACACAGACCAAATTTCTTCACCCACCTTTCAAATATGTGTATTTAAAACAAAAGTAAGATTTTAGAATAACAGAAACCATGTACAGCAATGTTTATATACAAATATGCAAACACCTGCCATTTACTTCTGTTTAAAGAAAGGCATGTACCTTAGCACGTCTCAGCAAGACTGTTCCATATACATATGCTGACTTCAAGATATCTGGAACATAACATAATGCTGTATTTTAATACTAATATCAAACTTTGTCTCTAATACAGAAAGCATGCCATTTATTAGTCAAGGTACAGGACAATAAATGGACAGTACACATTAAAATATTTCTCCAGTACAGCCTGAATACATCGGAAAATCTGAGGATCTGGGGATAGAAAAGTAGGGTAGGAAAGAGGAGCCAATCCTTAGCTCACATAGCTTTTACTGAAAAAGTCATAGAGCAGGTGCATTAAAAACCTTAGAAATCACCAGATGAACTCAGACAGACAAAAGAAAAAACTTACAATGCAAAATTTTATAAATAATAGTAATATATTTGGTAAGCTTGCTTTGCAGAGTGTGTATATTGATTTCTTCAGAAGGCAGAGAGAGATGACTTGATGTCATTCCAGATCTCATTTTATTTAATGTTTTTTATCTATACCACTGGACAGTGCTATAAAGAGACCTCCAAAGAAACAAAGTTTCAACTCTAAACAGCACACTCCCCAAGCTGTACATGAACTTAATGTGTTCCAACCAGAGCTGGCACTGGTGTGGCTCAGTCAAGGCTTGTGGCTATGCAAAGCTTGTGGTATAGACGCGATTATTCAGACCTGTACCCGGTATCATTACGGCTGGATTTAGGCAATCTCACATTTTCCTTTTAAGATCAATCCAGGCTCATCTGTACCAGAACTTCGAGAAGTTTAGCTGAAAGAGCAGACAATTACAAGAACTTCCTCAGCTCCCATGAGCCTGAAGTGTTGTACGCTTGAGTTAACCACAGCAAGTTGATGTATTCACAATTAGTATTTAATTAGAAAACTGTGTGCTTTCAACTAGACATCTGAGTATTTACCTTCAGTGCAGCACTGCCATCAAAAAATGTTTTCTTGGCTATCACACCTGCTAGCCATCACATCAACTAGATAACAAGTCTGTGCTTTTTAGATCAGAGATTACTTTAAAAATAACACATAATTATGCATAATCTTACTTCTCTCATGCAGTGACCTGAATGCATGCATTCCAAGTACACAGAGGAACAGAAATGGAACAGGTTTTGTGGAAGAAAGGATCTCTCAGTTTACATAAGATCACAAAATATTTTATGACCTTTTCTGTGCTTTTTCCTCACTACAGATAGTAACAGCTAACAGGAAAGCTTCGAAGTTTGCATTGCAAACTGACAAAAAGCATACATTTGAGAGATGTCTCTTCTTTTCAAACAAAGATATAGAACCCAAGAGATAATTTTTCCACTAAAGACATGAAAATAGAACTGGCTAGAATACTGCCAACTTAAAGGGTGGAGAAACATATGCTCTGAACAGCTAAGTCTCTAAGACAGCTCATTAACTGCTGATTTATACCTTTACTAGACAATATAAAAAGAAAATCCAAAATTCATCCCATGCTCTAACGCACAATACCTTACTCTAAGTATCCTTTTATGTAAAAAATTATACATATTCAGTTTGTTCCTGCTGTAGTGAAGAAGTGCAGCTGAGAAGATATTTTTGCACCTTAGTATCTTCAAATGTAATCAAATAAAGAAATGAGAAAAAATTCATAGCAGGAAACAAGTATCATTAGGGTATAAGTTTTGGGTGGAATCATACTTGGTTTTCAAGTTCCTGGTTTCTAAAGTAATCCTTTCCAAAAACCAAGCATAAATAGGCTTAGTCTTAGAAGAAAACTAGGATTCTAAGACAGCAAAGAGTCTTTAGGGCAAGACATGTCTTAAGTACAACATAAACATCAACTAAGACAGCAATGTACCTACACATGCTAAAGACTGTGGGCTCTAGGGCAAAACTATTTTACAATTAAGGAAGGAGTTTACTACAGTAGCTGCTCAGAAGTAGGGTAAGAAGCGATCATGACAGTTAAAGAGATGCAGAAATGGAAAAGGGTAATTTTAAAATGAAACAACTGTATATAAGAACACATTAGTAACATAATCAACATTATAATAACACAAGCTATGTACCAGTGATGATTCAATAACTCCAGTAAGAAGGAGATCTAACACTATTGAAATGAATATTCTGTAGGAATCTGTTGTTGACCTAGAGAAAGTGTTTCAAGTATACACTAGATTGCTACTGAAAGCAAAAAAATGCACAGTAAACACAAAGCTCTTGCATTAACGATTTTAATTTCTTTGTGAAAATACAGTTCACACATAGCTGATTTGTATTCATCATGTGTTTGTGAATGCTTGTCTAATTTTCAGCTGTCACATTTAGAGGCTTCCGGACATCTGCTAAATGGATATTGCACATAGAGCACACTTTTCAGATACCTAATAATAAAAAAGCTTCAAGCTTCAAAGGCTCAAATTTAG
Organism: Coracias cyanogaster; assembly: GCA_033124195.1. Classification (NCBI taxonomy): domain Eukaryota; kingdom Metazoa; phylum Chordata; class Aves; order Coraciiformes; family Coraciidae; genus Coracias; species Coracias cyanogaster. The sequence goes on along the minus strand of JAVSBS010028015.1, from coordinate 97,033 downwards.
GCAACAAGAGAACAAAAGCATTCTGTTTCTTAAAGGTAACTTCATAACTTTTTCAGTTATTCACAAAAATAATCACAGTTTAAAAATTTTTTTTAATGTTGCCTAAACAGAAAAAGGGCACATTTAGATATCTGAATTATGACTTGCCTACTGCTTTCAAGTTCAAACAGAGAAGGGTAAGTCACTTCAGTCTGTGTGAAGACAAGAGATTCAAGACATCTTATTTTTTAAAACTTTAGGACTGTTATGTTTTCTTTTTTAATACTCATTTTTTTACAGAAAATTCAAGACCAATTTCATGATTTCCGAAAGCATGCTGCATATTTAACAATGGATTACTTTCTCCACTAAAGATGATAATTTTGGAAAATACCGTAAGTTAGGTATGGAAAAATAAATACGGCTTTAAAGCAAAAAACTTTTGAGTATGCAATAGCAAAATGAAACTGAAGAGGATAATGGCTGTTTGTATCAACGAATAACCTCAGTGGTTCAGCAAATATCACTGCCAGACTGACACATCTCTTGGAAAGACTTAGAGCCCTCTCTGTTAAACTCTGTTCTCAGTACAAGTTACAGGAAACTATGCAGGGTCCTAAATTAACAATATATGAAACCCATTAATATTAATGCAATCTTTCCAGTGATTTAATGCTGCAGTTTACAGGTTCACATAAGTGGCTTCACTTCATGCTCCATCCAGATCACATGATGACTTTTTCTAGTCATCTAGAAAACTAAGTATAGTTTTCTTCATAGATTTCTGTCATGTCATCTGAATATTAAGACAGTAACTGAAATTTGAGGAATCTACTAAGACAAGGACAACATGCAGGGAAATTAACCGCCCCCTTCTCTGCTTCAGCAGCATTTTCTTGGCCACTATTCACATAATTATATTTTCTACAAAAAAATCACCTAATTGAATGCAATTGCAATGAACCAAATTTAATTCTGCATTTCAAAAATCACTTGGAGCCTCAGTCCGGACCAAGGAGCTGTCTACCCTCTGAACAGCACAGGCTTGCACAATGACACCCACACTCCATATTGAATACCAATTCAAACTTGCACAGTGGCCCCGCTCACATCTACAGAAAAGTAAAATAAAGAAATTAATAGAATTAAAATGAACATTGGCTTTACTATTAAATACAAAAACTGTACATGGGATGTTTGGGTGTACAAGAGGCTCTAAGCAAAGGAGGAAGCATGTCTCCCCTTTGACAAGGAATATCAACAAATTACATTGCTTAGAAAAGAATATTTACATAAAACTGGTTTTGTAAACCACTCATAAAATAGCTAAAATATAGCTTCTTGTTCTAAGTTCTTAACCTGGTAAATAACATATATAAATATTATAATTATATATATAAATAAGATACTTATTTCTTTATCAATTTGTCAATAAAAATTCCCTTCGTAAAATCTAAAATTCTGTTAAATTCAATACTTTGTGTTGTCTCCAAGAGCATTCCAAGGACTTGTTGTCACCTCTTGAAAAAGGCACTCACAAAACAACTCTGATAACCTGATTTTAATCTCCACAACTGATGTCTTTCCTCAAAGCCCAGTCCTGTTTGGAACAGACAAGTAATCCTATTGCTTCACATACAGGTAGCTTTCTTACAACCATCATCTCCACATTTCAGTAGAAAAGAACTCAAAAACCATGAGGTGCTTTGAGTCTCCACCTGCATTAGTAATAACTGAAGGTAGGAACTCAGAGAAAACTAAGCATTTTTAAGACTAAGCATACTTCAGTACACGCTGTCACCTTTTGCAGATGAAGGACTTTCAGATGCTCTAAACCAGGCTGCCTTCTTGCAACACATACATCTCTCCAGACTTTGGGTTGCCTCTATTCTCTAGTCCCATACTTCCCTTCTACCACACTTAATAACACACACTATCCCTTCCTTATTTCCTTTTCTGCCTCACAAATACTTCTATCTTATACCCCAGCAAATCCAGCTTTGGGGCCAACCTCCCTGATTTGCAGCTTCCCGCATAGGCTTTCCTGTGCTTCTTCACAGCAGAGGCAGTTCCTTGAATTCTCACAAACTCTAGACCTTGCACTTCACACTTAGGCAAGAAACTGTCTCCCCTATGGCTTTTTCAAAAATTTCAGAGCAGCCTGGATCACCCTGGAAAAAGGAATCTAACTACCAGTTATGACTGTGGATTACAAAAGGAAAACTGCCATTTTAAAAATCAGAGTTTTTCCATATCCTGAATCAAAGCAGAACTATGTATTTAAGTTTTACTGAGGATAATACGAAGACAAAAAGAATAACAGAGGGATCTGAATTAGTAAAGCAAGATTTGTATTTTTTTCCCCATCTGTATGGTGAGGAAGAGGCAGGAGACCAGAACCCAAGCACACAGAGGATGAATTAATCTTCTAGTGAGACACCAGGGCTATCTCCAAAGCTACTGACACATGCTAGTCAACTTCTCAATAATTCAGAGAAGTCAGCAGACACCCAGGCACAGACCTCTATTTTTTCCTCTTGCAAAAAATGGATAATCTTTTATGTTTAATGCTATTACAGTGGAATTTGAGGGGCAGGGAAGAGAAAACTTCTTCACAGAAACACAATCTGCAACTTCTTTTCGACTACTTGTAGTGAGCTTCCTGCAATTTAAATATTTCCCAGCCTAATATTTACACTTTTTCTAAACTGTAAAACCCAAGCCAGATACTGTTACCCATTCTACAGAAGTAACTCCAGTGTGTTATGGAGCGGGGCAGAATGCTTCCATAAAGTTTCATACCTACTGAAAGTCAGCTTCCAGCTTAGGGATAGACTAGAAGTTAATAAAAGAAAAAAAAAAAAAAAGACAAATGAGGATGGTATACGCACATTTCCTTCTTCATCTTAATTAAACTGACATGCTGCTTCTTCTAGTCACTTTAGTTAGCGAATGACCCCTATGGAAGGGCTGTGACAGCAGCTGCAGCACCAGAGCAGAGCACAGGTAAACATCCTGATCTACAAGCACCACCAGAACTTGGGAGCTTCTTTGTTTGCTTTGGAGGAAGGGAAGGAAGAGGAGAGTTACTAGTGGCAGCCAGTCAAGGACTTCTCCAGGAAAGAGGAAAAAGCAGAGCTGTTCTGTAGCAGCTGCTGACAAATACAGCCCCTTGAGTTTTCCCTTCTCATGCTGTTCTTTGTCCTCTCTTGAATAAGGCAATTTCACTGAGGCTGAGGACACATTCTGTGGTGTCACTGAAGGCTGGAGTCTCTAAGGATTATATTTGCAGGGTTAGTCATACAGGCAAGAACTTGAAGCTGACATGTTCTCTAGCACTGCTCCTGTCAGACTTACCTGATCAATACCATAGCACCTCAGCCAAAAACAGATGCTCCCACCAAGCAGCTTGTCATTTTGGGAACCTCACCCCAAAGGTTTCACAAGCCACAGTAAAAGGTTAATAATAAAACCAAGAATGAGCCTGAACTCATTTTCAACATAATGTTTTATGCTCTGGTGCTTGAATTCCCTGCATCAACTTATGCTCAAATACTAGGTAGCCAGAAAATTTATCAGTCACAGGTTGCAGTCATCAGTTCCAAACTGTCCACAGCTGAACCTGAAACTTAGGAAACCTGAAGCTGGAGAAAGTGAGCAGTGCTCAGGGACTCCTGTATTAGGCGACTGGAACTTACACTTTTCCACGTCCATGTTTTGAGTAACTTCAAATAGTCTAATATAATGTCAGAAGTAATTTACAATTCAGAGGTTGTTTAGCAGTAAGGAAAGACCTATGACTGGCATCAAGAAAATGAAGACTATAACTAGCTGAATATTGAGAAACTAGTATTTGTCTAGAAATAGATAGTGTAAGATCACATCCAAACACATAGAAAGCTGCAAAACAAATTCCTGTTGTTAAACATTGTTCCAGCTGAACCATTTCCTAGCACTGCTCAGCCAGCTGACACAGACAGAACCACCAAAGCTCCAACCGCCATTTCACATAGTGCTCCCTGTGGAGTGCAGGCAAGGCCAATGTGTCCACTTCACATCACATTTTCCTCAAAAGCTCAAAGCACGAATTTATGCAAACCAAGTATCAAAGAGCATATTTTCTAAAATGGTTTAAAAAAATGCTACTCCTGAACAGGGTTCAGGAGCACCTACTTCAAATGCTGAACATGCATTCATAACTTCTGAGTATCCTCTACATAAAAAACAATATTAAACTGCTACACACATTTCTAAACAGAATTCTCACATTGTGAAACATCTCTTACAAAACATCCAAAATAAGATAATCAATATAATTTCTGCTGCTTTTAAAGCCTATGTTTTGTTTAATATAGAATCAAATTCAGCCAAGAAACGAATTCTTTACATCAGAAAAACACACCACATACCTTGCACAAGCAGGAAAGTGAAGAATCAAGTAACAAATGCACACATAGAATAAATTATTCATAGAATATTTTCATATATATTCAATGAATAATTTTGGCTGGAAGAGACTTTAAAGATCATCAAGTCCAATCATTAACCTAGCACTGCCGATCTACCCCTAAACCATCTCCCTTACCACAACGTCTTTTAAACATCTCTGGGGTGGTGACTCCACCACTTCCCTGGGCAGCCTGTTCCAGTGCTTTACAACCTTTCGGTGAAGGAGTTTCACAACTGACACAATTTTTGCAGTGATTCTCTTTTCAAAAACAAGACATTGTATTCTGCTTTTTATCAATAAAGCTGTTATTGAGTTTCACTTAATCTACCTTCCTACTCTTACACCTCAGTTTCTCCACACTCTAAAATAGCATCACATAATGCCAGTCTATAAGCTACAGCTCTTCCACTACAAAAACTACTAGCATACAGTAGTTATTTATGAAGAGTTAAGATATTGTTTGTTAACAGCAGAGAGACAAGAAAACAGATGGCCACAAAGCACAGGAAAAAAAACACAGGAGACTGCATGTTTCTATTTACCTTCTACATATTTGTACTACCTAAAACAGTTAGATAACTGACCTCACCTCTGGCCCTTTTAGTGCTACTCAGTTTTATATCTCCCCTTTACGACAGTCACTAAAGCAGATGGCCACAGAAGAAAAGTATCCACAGACAGTTGTTTTAGGCCCTGCCTCTAACTTTGTAACATGGGAAGCTGAAATAAAACAAAATTAACATTCAGAAAACAGATGAATGAGAAGGTAAGTAAAAATACATAGTGTGGTCTTGAAGTCAGACTCCAAGTAGCCTGAAGGCAAGGAAAGAAAGAAGTGCAAGAGAATGCATGCTTTCAGCTCCATGAAAAGATGTCAAAATTTGTGCTTGCTTATCCACCATTCCTTCATCCATCTCCCTCACCTCAAAGGAAGCAGTGAATTCTGCTGGTTTGAGACAGGGAGGGTGAAACCTGACACTTCACCACCTGTGAATATTAAACGCTTGGTGCTATCCAGATTCCCTCATTCCTGGAATATATATATATATATATATATTTTTAAGGTATATATTCTGAATACAAAGCAATCTCTGGAGAGAATCACCAACCTAAGTATTTAAAACATCTTGAAAACTTTACTAAGAGTTAAGATTTACCCAATCATTATCTAAGGTTTAGAAGCTGATTTTCGTGATAGTCACATCAGCTCTGGTTATCTAAATCAGCAACAAATAAGACAGCAGCACATACAACTTCCCAGCACTTCTCATGGTCAAGTCAGTTCCTATAACACAACCAGTAAGTCAACACAGTTGCTCTGGAATACAGGTGCACCCCCTTCCCCCTTCAGAAAGTCCTCATCTGTGGCCAATAGCACTTAACACACATATCCTCAACAAGTTATAAATCGCTTACTGATTTAGTTTATTACAATTACAGTCACTACTATACAGTATTTTGTACTATAAGTTTTGTGGGGTTTCGTGTTTTGTGATAATGGTATATATGACACACAGACATACACAGGAGGTTGCACAGTGAAATTATGTATTTATAATGGAATATACTGCAGAGTTTCTCTATTCCTAAATATTGTTCTTTTAAAGAAGTGATTAGACATCAGCAGAGATTCTCTAAGATAAGAATCTTCCCTTTAAAATAGGTTTTAGATTCACATGCCAGTAGGTTGTAAACAAAGACAGGCTGCAGCACACAATATTGAACAGCTCGTAAACTGGCACTTCTAATGCTGAAGATTCTCACCTTACCTTTCCTCTTTTTATTCTTTTTAATGGATTCCTGAACTATGACTTTAATCACACACAAAAAATTCATAGGTAGCATTTTTCTAGAACAAGCATTATCAGAATGAAGTGTTACATCTACCAAAAAAAATTATCACTCTGCAAACACTCTGCTGTGCTACATTTCATAGGAGAGTATCTCTACAGTTTCTTCAGTGTAATATCACATGAAGCTCCACTACAGATGGTTCCATGATGAATCCTATTATCACAATATATGAAGTAACACTTTGTCAACTGTCTCTTGCAGGTCAGTTTTGACACAGAAATCACAAATCAGAATGGCTCCATCAAAAGAAAACTTTTGTAATTCTACAGTTTGGCAAATAAGCTGTTATGACAGCAGATTAAAAGACTATTCTTAGCAAAACTCTCTTTTTCAGAAATAACAGGATAAAGCAAGGATCTTCCAATTCCTTAATCCTTTTTCAAATAAAAGATTATACAGAAGGACAGTAGATGAGGAGAAAATAAAGGTAAACATTTTTTTAAAGGCTTAAAATATTCAGGTTTATGGCAGGACATTATTTGTCACTCCACTTTTTGGTTTTTTCTTAAAATCTGAAATGAGTGAAAATTCAGTGAAGGAAGACTTTAAACAGCTGTGCCTTTTAAGTAACCAATTCATCTGTAGCAGAAAGCTGCTGGATCCAGAAAACAGGTTAAAAATCTCACTTAAACCATAATCCTGCCAAATGACTGGGACTACTGCATTGAAGGGAACGCTATTCTGTATCACTTTATATACCTCCCTTTTGTGCAGAATCATATGTCATGACCCATTCAACGGATTCATATATTTTTAAAAGCCTAGCTGTAGTCTAATTTGAAATTCACAAGAAGAGAGTAAACGATTAAACTTTGCACCATACTTTCCCAGCTAGCTACCTAATTGACCATTAATTCTAACCATACCACAAAAGTTTGCCTGCATATGCAAGTCCTCTGCCCATTCAATGGTGTCTGGCAAATCAGTAACATAGAATAAATAAGCAAATCATCAGCAAAGTAAATAAGTAAATATGACTCAAGAGTGCTTCAATGAGATCTGCACAAGGTTAGAAGTGAAATCCCATTCCAGGATTACTCTGGGGTAAGAAGAAATGCTTGTTCTTTAAACTCTTCTTGTAGGGGAAGATGAAGTCTATAGAACTAAATGTTTCAGCAGAAGAAATAAAACAAAAGATTCTCTAATTTTTTTAAAGGACAGAAGCAAACGAAAGATACCAAGTGACCCAAAATACTCACTACATATCAGTGACGAAGAAACTAACAGCTACAGAACATTAGAGGAAGCAAGGAGTTGCATAGCATCTGGAAAAAAGTCTTCAGAGTGTTTTAAAACTACATTTAAGAATCACATCAATAGTTCCACAAAAAAAAAATCTTTAAACATTTTAACATCAAATTCTAGTCACAAAAACTTAGAATCCAATTAAGAATATGCAACTTTCACTAATTCGTGCATTTATCTGTTAAGTAGGAGCAGATTAATGTGCTATGATATCCTCTCTAAAGTTTTTGGCACAATATACCTCAGTAATAAGAGCTTAAGAATGGAACAAAAAACTCCAAGACATATTAGAACCTCAGTACTGACAATTCCTTCACAGATACATCCTGTAATGCAGCACAGTACCTGGCACAATAATTTCCTGGGAGTGGTGTGGGAAGAAAGGCAGTACATTACAAAATAAAGGCTTTACTTTCTAGGTAGTTTGTAGGAAACTACACTAGTCTACAGGATTCATTACTAATAGCAATAGAGTCTGTTCTGTTGTCCCATTTATCTTAGACTTCAGTAGTGCCTGATGCCCTGTCCTAGCAAAAAAATTCTTAAGACAGAAGTTCCCAAACTAGGCAGAGTTTGAGAATTCCTGTTCTTTAAACAAGAACAAAAAAGCCCTTCAGAAGCACAGCTGGGCACCATACACTAGTGCTAGTGGCTATGCACATAAGAGTTGTGATGAGAAATTTTCTGAAGAAAACTAAGAAGAAATTTCAAATAAACTAACAGAGGGGGAGAATAAAGTAGCTCTCATCACATCAAGGCTGTCTCACTTCCCCACAGTACCATGCTAATATGAAACCCTTTCATGTCTGACAATCTTATTAGAAACTGAACTGCTTTTTTTTCCCCCATCTTGACATATAACTGGCACAAGAATTTTGTAATGCTTCAGTTTTTAAGAAAAACAAAACAGCAAAACAATGAGTTTTGCATTGCAGCAACCGTGCAAATGAAAGTCACTCACTGTTGGAAGGCTTTACTGCTCATTAAATAAACCACTGCCACACACAAGGACCTTCCCTTACTGTGTGTCTCCTGAGTATTCACTTTTGGCATTAAATGAAACAAACTAACCTAGTCCACACCCTTCTAATAAAGCTTTTTAGGATATCATGTTACTACCCTTCCTACTATGAATGTGACCAGGATGTTTCTCACCACTCAAAACATTCACACAATGAACAATCAAGAATTTATCAAGATCTATGCTGATCGACTTTTCAACCATGGTATTCACTTTTACTGCTTCCACAGTAAAACTTAAAATGAGGATTATGTGCTTGGAACTATGTTTCTACTTTTATACTTGAGATCCTACAAGTAAGCATCATTACTACTGTAAACCTCACTCCAATATAATTTGAGGTGTTAAAAGAATACATCTAGGGTTTGCAAGGATGTGCCATTCCCAACACCAGATTTCCCACACAACTCTATCTTAAGTATGTGAATCCAACTGGTCATATATAACTACCTACAGGTTCAAAACTCAGGACAGCTGCTTTGTTAATATACAAAACAGTCACTCTGGGTTGTAACTTTCTACTCTGTTCATACCCCTTTGCTTAAGACTTTTGGTTAACTTCACTGAATGGACAAATACACAAGAAATAACAAAGGAGCTTCAGGATGCTCTGTTCTCAAGGCAGCACAAGCATTAAGGATGACAGCACAGAAAGATTTATGGAGCTGCCATGGCTTGCTTTCTCCCAGCTGCTATTAGTCCTGCCACCTATCTGCAGTCATAAACTGCTATTCTGATTAATTGGAAATCAGAACTGGTTTGCTCCATGAAGCCACTTCCTGGAGTAACCATGCTCCACTAAATGTTAAGGAACCATCAGTCACCTAGCAGATCAAAGCCTTGCAGCAGCAGATGCCAACACACTCCTCTGCCACAGAAAGCAAGGCCTGGACAAACTTCAGCTGGCTACCATGCTGTTACTGGAGGCTGTTCCTTTGGAGATGAGCTTCTATATCGACCAGAGTGATCACATGCATAACAGGCACCATAAACTTTTTTCTGTCCTTTTTCCTAGCCTGCAAGCACTTCTGGCCCAGTCAGATGGAAAGTTCAATACAGGGCAGAAAAATGCCAGTATTGCCACCAGTAGACTTGAATGAAGATGCTTATCACACCTCATTACTTTTCCCTCCACAACTTCAATACAGTTCTGAGCAGCCTTGTTTATCTACATCACCATGTCTTTGTTTTGCCAACTCCCTCAAGCTACTTTTAAAATTTTGTTTTCAAAGTTTATAACCAGTAATGTCATAATATGGTTTGAAAGCAACATCTAGAGATCATCTACCTGCTCAAAACAGGCAGAACTTCAAATTTATATTCATATGAGGCTGCTCTGGACCTTGTCCAGTTGAAAGTCTCCATAGATGGAGATTCTATGGCTGCTCCAGGCTCTTGGTGCAGCACTTACCCACCCCTATGCATAAAGACATTCCTTTCACGTCCTACTGAAATTTCCATTCTTACATCTTGTGAGCATTGACTCATCTTTTAACTGTGTAATTCTAAGGGGAATGTTGCTCCATCATCTCTATAATCCCTTGCTTAAAGATGGTTAAATACAGCAATTATATTTTCCCTTAGCCTTCCCTTCCACAGGTTGCAAACCCAGTCCCTAGCCCCGCCTCAGGCCCTCCAGCCCTCAAACATCCCAGCAACCCAGTGCTGGACCCCGGGTAGTTTGTCTCTCTCACACAGGGTGTGTGTATGTGTGATCTACTGGGCAGCACAGCAGCTAGAGCTTTGCAGCTGTGCCACAGGTGGGAACAGCTCCTTCCCTGTACCTGTCGGCCACACTCTAATAGAGTCCAGTAAGTAATTAACCTTGAGGGCTATAGAGGCACACTGCTGACTCCTAGTCAGACTCTTATTCACCAGGATTCCCAGATCCTCTTTGGCAAGAGTTGCTGCCCAGCAATCGACAGCAGAAGAATCGCTTTCATTTTATGCACCTACACGCATACAGACACACACATTTACAGAGCCAGGCATTTCCCTGACACAGAGAGAAATACAATACCTAATGTTCATTCTTCTTATTTCACAACAGTCAAAACACCAGATTGGAGACATTTCAGGTTTTGTCCAGCCAACTACGGTACAAGGCAAATTTTTGAATGGGCACAGACTACAATTATGGGAACATAGTTTATGCATAGTTTGCAGTTAAAAAGAGGAAATACTAGGTTAAGACATTTTCCTGCATGGTTTTAAGATCTGTAGTTTAAAAAAAAAGCTTCATATAATGTCAATATAATTAAGTAGTAGGAGATTGTCAGAGTTGGTTTTTTTAAATATGCAAAATCAATAATTAGAGTGGATAGGCTTTCAAGCAGCACAGCAGAAGTAACGTTTGCCCCTTTTTAAGTGTACATATGAGCATATATACAGTGTTTGCTTTGTTTGCAACAAAAATGACCATCCAGTTAAAGTATATTTTCTGCCAGTCACTATTTTAGCGTTAGTCTACAATATCCAATTGAGAATGATTAATAAGCATCCCGTCTGTTCACATATCAAGCAACATTTATCCAACAATAAAAGTGACAATATGGGCAACAGTTATGAGGTTTTAGTATGAAGCTTACATGCAATCAATTTGGACAGAAAAAGAACCAAGTATTAGTTTTTTAAGCATTTTGAGGAAAAAAACATCTAAAGCTAAGAACAAATGTGTTACTATTAATTAAAAGCTTGGTACACCAAGATCATTATCTCCTCACACACAAAAGAAAAATGCAGGCCTTAGAAAACCTTACAAAAATATTTTACAAAATAAGTAACAGTCAAGGTAAAGGTACTATTATAAACAGCTGGGTGGACAGTTCTCCACGCTGATCCAACTCAACACCGGTAACAGGTCTCTTTCTCAGTCTGATGCAGTCAGCTCCAGGCTCTTGGAGGAGTTCTTATCCAAAGGCTTTGTAAAATCTACAGAAGCAGTAGACTGCTATTCACTGTTGGCTGTATGATAAGCTGGACTGCTCCTTATGCTACACAGACGAGTCTTACAGCTCACAGAAGAAGGCTCGCTACCATTTGCTTGGTGTGTTCCTTGAGCTCACACAGTTTATATGAAGGAAATCTTAAGATACATTTCAAATGTATCTAGCAATTCTAGTCGGTTTTGATTTTGTTTTCTGTGACTATTCTTCAAAGTTAAATATTAATTCACCTTAATTGAAGGTCACATCATGCATGAATTACATTTATTGCTATTCACTTTCCATAACTTTCAAGACAGTGTATTGGCAACGTATTCCACCCATCACCAAGTCGTCATAAATTTCTCAGCATCATCTTCAGTTCTAAGACAGCATCTTTCCTAAAAATATTAATTAAGAAGGCTTAAGTAAGTTTTGTCACGGTACAGACTTGTACAGATGAACAGTACTAATAAAATTCCATTAAGTATTTGGTAAATACAAACAACTTAGGAAACTACTCAGTGCCCTACACCTGCAGTCCCATATTTTGACTAAGAGCTGGGACAGAAAAAGTATTTCAAGCTTTTTTTTTTTCCTGAAGACTTTGTGTATTATTGAGATATAATAAGCTGGGGAAAGCTATAGTAAGGGAATTTTTCAACACAATTAAAGGTTGCCCCTACCGAGTAGAATAACCTAAAAGTTAAATGCTACATATTTTTGAAGTCCCACAAAAGATGAGCATTTGCATTCCTACATGTAAAACACAAACACAGTATTAAAAGAAAGTCAAAAACACAAACAGTTATCAGGATGAATCTTCTGCCTCACTCCAAAAAGCTCCAGATTTTTTTTTTTTAAGGGCCCCTACTGATACTACACATACATTCTGAAACAATATAGCTAGGTGTGGAAGCAGATGTCCATCCACACAAAGTTACAGACACATAACTTTAGATCAACATTCATTACCAAATGAGTACTCATCCCCAAGTCATTTGGGGGTCTACAGTGCATTCAAGAAACCAAAACAAACATCTTGTTCAGAATGCTTTTCGGTAGCAGCAGCAGAAGACCAAGTCCGCAAACATATCTTTAAACAAGCAGTTCTCAACATAGAAGCGGTTTGCCCACTTCTATCACTTTAGTCTTCCAGCAACCACTACCTGATCTGTGAATACCTTTGTGCATATGCAAGACTGATAGCAAGCGCCACCTAAGCAGCCTTCATCTCTTCCAACCATGGAATGGCCTAGGTGTTTGTTCAGACACATAAAGGAATTAATCAGGCTGAAAAATAGTCCAGGAGGAAGATTTTTTTTTTCCCCCTCAGTTGGATCATTTAGCTCCTTGATCTATTTTGCCACACAGCAGTTGGCAAGAAGGAACAGCAGGTACAAAGAACTGCTTAAGCAAGGTAGCCACTGAATATGAAACTATCGTGTGATTATAGAAATATAAACACTTCTGACTGCTCTGAAAACCCAAGGACTTTATCAAGCAAACCTCCTTCATGCAAAAAAAGAAAAGTTATAATTGCTGTATTTTCACACAAATATACCTTGTAAAGGAGCAATGAATGCCACTTTAAATACAGCTCATCTTTTCATGAGCATAGCCAGAAATGGCCTTGATCAAATTTAAAGATGAATTTCGACCTCCATTTAAACAAGGGGATTCCCAAGAGACTTGAAAACTAGATGTTCATATTCTTAAATCAAAGTAAAAATTGTTTTCCAGAATCCATGTCCACAACATGGCAAATTTCACAGCAGGCAAACAATATAAATAGTCTCAACTGGATTTTTAAAGAGTTTTCAGAAGCCAGGAGATCCTTCCATAACAAGCAGAAGCCTGTTTATGGAGATTCTGAATGAGGGACTATGGGGCTTTTTTAAAGAAAACATTTACAGCAATAAAATACATTTGGCCTCCATTAAAAAAGCTAGAATCAAAAGCAGATTAATTTAGTTTCCAAAGTGATACGGCAATGAACACTACATATATTAAAAACATAGTAAAATTATATAAACACAGAACACTTTTTATCCCGTAGGGGGTGAGTGGAAAATGAAGCTTAAGAAATAGCACACCATACTTTTCAGTAGACTTTCAGAGCATTTGTGTTTGTCTAGAATACTGGATCAATCCTCAGAAATGAGCTGACCATGTACTTTGCATGCATCTTAAACAATAAGCATTCAAACCATTTAGGCAGTTGAGGAAGGATGAAAAAGAAACCAAAAACATTTACTGTAAACAAATAACAAGGTAGCAATATAATCTCAAATACTATCTCATTAGCTCATGGTTTAAAAAAATAAATAAAACATGAAATAAACACATCATTTCAGGTAAGTAACAGGCAGAAAATTCAGTTGTTAAAATCTGCAAACACTTGTTTATTCCCTAATATTTACATAACAATTCACCAATATAATAACTTTATTTAAAGCTGTTACCAAGGAGGTTACACCTGCAGCCTACACAGTCAGCAAAGGCTCTGGTCCCTAAAGAGTGAGGTTAAAACAAAAACAACACACAAAAGGCAACTATACTTCTGCCTAGAACAAGCAGTCGCAGTCCAAAACTAGAGGACTCAGAACCACATTTACCAGTGCTTCTGACCTAGAAGTCTCCATGAAGTATGTGTGGTAGCCCACAAGATTACTCTGAATACTTATAGAAGCCAAGGGTCCAAAAAGCTTGGGAACTTTTGCACTGGAAACCACTATTAAAATTCCTTTTTCACAGTGATGACAAAACAACTTTGTACACCTTCTGCAACTCTGCGTTAGTCTTGTTCAGCAGATGTTTCTCTCTCCCTTCTCCTATAATACTTTTGCCCAGCTGGCCCTGAAAACTGTCAGGAACTGACAGGCAGCCCGCAATTTGTCTGGTCCCTGCACTGGCATCACATGTTCTGCAGAACTCCATACCTGCATCCTACTACCAAACTAGTCTATGTTACACATCTTTGAATTAAGTGGGGTAAAAAGGCAAGATGGCTGTCCCCACAGACTGAGATCAAAGCAGGGGATTATTTAATATTCAACATGTTTTTCTTAACTACTATTAGAAGAATTAAGAGTTTCCCTTCATTATATACCAGGAATGCTCAAGTAACTGACGTTAGCCTTAACTAGGTTTGGCCCAGTTTCTCTTAGTGCTACAGTTTGAAGCATTTCCAAATTATCTAATGCACTGATATACCTCCAAATACAGAAAGACGCATGTCATATACTATTCTGCCCTAGAAGTGCATTTGTCAGAATCTCTAAAAGCAAGCCCAGGTCTTATATGACCTGTGAGACCATTGCTGGTTAAGTCTCCACACCTGTAAGTAAAACCCAGCTGCAAGGAGTAAGCTTGCTCAATTCCACATGCCCTAGGGCAAGTAATACTTTCCTTCCCCGAACAAGCCTAACACGCTTTGTGTTTATATCATCAGATAGGCCAAAGCATGTAGGAATTTTCAATTGTTTGAAAGGCTTCAGCAAATCTGTTCAACATCAAAATTCAAAAACATGTTACATGCTCAAAACCATTATTGTAGCCGGGGGAGTGGGGGGATAAATAACCAAGTGGGATTTGTATTTGTAGGTTACTAGAGGTGCTCAGGTCAAACTTCACTGACAGAACCGCTCCAGATAGGAAGGCGTTAGAAAAAACGGGCTTTGGGAGTAAAGCTGCGTGCTGATAACGAAGGACACAGAGAAACCAAGAGCAAAAGAAATTCCGCCAAGAGCCAGCTCGCTCCTTTCTCAAGAAAGATAATTAAAAAGCAAGAGAATCAAAGACACTGCCGGACGCCCCCACACCCTTACATCTAGAGCAGTTACCTTATCCCAAAGTAGTATTTTTTGCTTTAAGAGGCGTTTTTAAGAGCAAGGTCATGGAAGCCGACCACAGAGGTGGCTCGCTCACTCGCAGGGCTGCATTCCCACCTCCCCGACCGCGGACCTTTCCTTCCCCGAAGGCCGAGCTAGCACCCGGGCTGGAAGGGGACGCCAGCCCGGCCTGCCCGAGTGCCCCCGCTCCTAGGAGGAGGAGGAAGAAGAGGAGGAGGAGGAGCCGGAGCCCCGCGCCGAGCCTCCTGCCACACCAACAAAGAGGCCCCCGCCATTATCCACCGAGACACCTCCAGTCCCCCCAACTCCGAGCAGAAACGGAAGCTCACCGGCCCACATTGCCCCGCACCGCCGCCCGCCCCCGAGCAAGTGCACAGGCCGCCCCTGGCTCCCTCCCTGCCCGCTGCCCCGCCGAAACGTAAACAAAGCGGCCGGGCCGGGCCCAGCCCCCGCGGCGCGGCCGCTCGCCCGCAAACCGCGCCCAGCCGTGCCGTGTCGTGCCCCGCACCGCCGCCCCCCCACCAACCACCGCTCCAGCGCGGCTGCAGCCCCCCACCGCCGTGCTTACCGCTGCCACCACCTCCAGTCTCGGCCGCTGAGTAATGAGCCCGAGCCGGGCCGCGCACACGCACCGCGCTCCTCCCGCCGCGGCTGCCCGCCCCATCCGCTCGCCCCGCCCCGGGCCCGGGCTCCGCGCTGCTGCTGCCGCCCCCTGCTCTCGGCCCCGCGCCAGCGCTGCCGTTCGCCGTAGCCCTGCCTAGCCCCGGGTCCTCGGAGGGCCCCCGCGGAGCCCGACCCGGCCCCAGGGGGAAGCTGCGGGTCCCCGGCTCTTGGCGGCCCGTGCATCCCTGCTTGGCACCAGCATCGTTCTGACTCCTCTGCACCCTTTTCCCTGGAGTATTTCCTTTCCTGAATTACGCCCCTTAGCCAGGCCTCCCTTCCTCCAGGGGCTTTCATAAAAAAAATTGCATTTTTCGGGTCTTTGCCTTCGTGCTCTCTGCCAGTGTTCCGGCACCCAGCCATCGTGCTCTGGCAGCAATTCTGCTGCTGCTCCTAGGCATTTTTCATGGCCTTGGCAGCTCCAGGCTTCCCCATGCATGCCTGGCATGGCAGTGCTTTATCTCATTATTGGGTGTCTGGATCATGGTAACGTTTTCTTGTTCTGCATGTGTTTTGGTGATGTTTTTCTTCTAGACCTTCAGTGCCCCTTTGTGGGATTTTGAGTTATTCATTACCATTGCCTTTGTCTCTTGGCACCTGACATAAGTACTCTCTTCAGTTTTTTCAGTATTTTGTTTGGTATATCATCATCTTTTTTTTCCTTTCTTTTGCCCACAGGAATCTCCCTGCTTAGAGATACAAGGAGGCCCCTCAACACCTTGAAGCTGTGACAATATGCTTGAATTAAGCCTTTGTATTTTTTTTACTAGATAGTACAAAAACAGCCTTATGAGCAGTATTTAAAAATATATAAAACCTGCCAGTTAGGCACAGGGCACTGTAAACATGAACATTTCACATTTAATTCATTGGCAAACATTTGAGTGGCCTATGCCACATTTTTGAAGATGCCAAAGATTATATTGAGATTGTTGCTGCTAGCAGCTTTTATCCATCTGTAATAAACACGGATTTTTTACATGATGAAGGTGCTTCAGAATATTCCAGTTTTGCCCACTATCTTGGTGTTAAAAGCCTCACTTTTGTAAAGCTTCCCATATACTACTCATACGCCCATTGTAGTGAGATCTCTGCACTCTCTGCCCTCACAATTATCACTTAATTTAAGCAAGACCATTTTCACTCCATATATTAGAAGTGGTTCTTTTCCAGATGCCCACAGACAGATGCTTCCTCTATATCTGCTCTCAAATTAGTGATGATAGGACACGGGGAAATGGCCTCAGGTTGCGTCAGGGGAGGTTTAGATTGGATATTAGGAAGAAATTCTTCACTGAGAGGGTAGTTAGGCACTGGAACAGGCTGCCCAGGGAGGTGGTGGAGTCACCAACCCTGGAAGTGTTTAAAGAACAAATAGATGCGGCACTTGAGGATATGGTGTAGTGGTTAGAGAGATACTAGGACAAAGGCTGGACTTGATGACCCTGGAGGTCCTTTCCAACCATAATGATTCTGTGATCTATACAAAAAAAAAAGCTCAAAACAAAAGTATTGCTCTGACTCCATCTCCAGTTCTCTTTAGATGATATGGGGCTTTAAGCGTGTTTCTATGACACACCTCCCACCTCACCTCTGATTATTTTCATGGGACAACCTCAGAACTGAATTGGCCAGTTTTCAGCTTTGAGGCTTTTTCTGGTTGCAGACAATTAGATTACAGTGAGACATTGCACTCCTTTCCCTGTTTGTGTATGCCAAAGGCAGAGCTCAGCTGGCAGAAGGAGCAATATGAATCCTAAAAATACACTGCAGGCAAAATTTAATCTGGGTAGGTCATATTCATCTTCACCAGCAGATTAAACTAGCCCTGCTAATTTTGGCTGATGCAGGTCATGGCATCTTCAGGTGTTTCTTTCTGCTGGCAAATAGACCTCTGGTGTTAACCTCTGGTCTCCTCTGTACAGTAAGAAACAGGTGGGGTGACATCATGTTCAGCCAGTTCAGTTATCTGCATAAGACCTGTGGCCTTACAGATCACTGATGTTACTCCTAAATATTTTCAGAGAGTTATTGTTCCTGATCACCCCATTTGAAGTAAGATTGCATTGAGATTTGCAAGTGAAGAAGGACAACAGTCCCTTTAAAGTATTAAATGGTGTTTTGCTTAGGATCTAGATTTGGTGTATTTCTTTTTCAGGGCATAATCAAATTCTCATTAAGATTTTATAGTTTACAAAGTTGATGCTTTTAAACAGAGCTGTATTTCTAAGTGACTTTTAGAAATGAGTCCTCACAACTTTATATGCCATCAGCATCTATTGCTATCTTGCATGTAGACCTGATAAGCAAGCGAAATAATGATGCAGAAATTACACAAGAGGATCAGATTGGTGTTGTTGCAAAGCATGATGAAGGAGCATTATATAATCTTAATATGGGCTCCAAAATATGTGAAGATTTTATGAAGGAAAACTATGAAAGAAAGAGAGAAATTTCACACTGTAAATGTGTTACTTACCAGCATAATGGTTTAAAAATTAAAAATAATATGATAGGCTGTACAGATCCTGTACACTATGCAGAATTTACAAAACATCCAAATAATACCTCTCTAAGTACAAAAGTAACTTTGATTGTGTGTATAATCAATTTTTCAAAAGCAAGTCCCTATATAAGAAAATAAAACTTTGAGAATGCCATTGAGCATTACTATAGTATTGTTTTCAAAACTGTTTTGCAGAAGTATTTTCTTACAAGCATAATGGCTATACTCACAGATTGCATATGTCCATGTGGAAACTGTTTTCTGGATTGTCCTGCCTGTTATCCAAGAAAATACAAAACTTAAGTCCTGATATGCATGCAAGTAAGTAGGTATTTGCCAGAGACATCAATAAAATCAGCATTTTTATCTGGACCTCTTAACAGATTAGAAGGAAACAGCAGGGAACAAGAGTATGGATGCATTGCAACAGAACATACAGGCAAGCATATAGGGGATTTGTATTTGCTTATAAGAGGATCAGTAGCCAAAGGGAAAAAGAAAGTTTTTCAGAACAATATAAAGAGAGAAGACTACACAAGGAAGTATAGCTACCTGTGAGAGGCCAAGGTCTTTGGAGCAAGGGCTCTCAGACTGTGGTCCTGCTGAGGCCAAAGAATAAAACAACTCAACAAAGATTATCGGTGACAGCTTTGATAATAAAGGTGCACAGTGGCCCGTGAGGAAGTCTGAAAGTTGGTAAGGGTCTGTTTGGCAAAATAAGGGGAATCACCAACCTCAGAACTTGAATTTTCCTTTCCAAAATAAACATGAAAATTTATATATAAGGAGAATCTCTTGAGCAGTGTTATTTAATAATAGAAACTCCAAAATTACATTAATGAACTATCTGGAGCATGAAAACAATCCTCTGCTCAGATGTAATTGTTAATCATTCTCTTATCTCTTCAGTTTTGGTGTCCATGTAGCATTAGTCTTGGATTTGCACTGCTGCTCTAAAATAAAGAGTTGTTGAGTGTTTAATAAATATTTTGCTTTAAAGATGCCAGTAAAATCTGAAGCTTTCTCACTCCCATACTTTGGTATACAAGTATGTTTATGAAAATCGTATTAAAATATTTGCATTCAGCAGTCAGGAAATTACATTAGAATGTAGTTTTATCATGTTTTAATATTTTTGTTAAGTTCTTATTACCACACTCATGGTAGTACACACAGTTTTGACATATTGATGTTTGTAAACTGCAAAGCAAACAATTCAGCCTGAAATCTTTGGAGTCAGAACAATGGATCTGAGTACCTGATCCAAATCTTGATGTACAAAAATCAAAATGTCAAAAATTAGAAGCTATAACATAAAACAACAGGCCCAAAAATATATGGAGCAGTCATTTTTGCCCACAAAACTTCCATAGTAAAGAACAATGATTTAGTTTTGCACAAAAATGGATTAGTGTAATACACAGAGTAACTCAATACACTTCAGCTGACTGGGACTGTAGTGAACAGATAGAAGGTGGTAACTGCCTATACCATAATAGCTGGTTTTCAAGAGAGTATCTGATTATGCCTACAGTCATTTTTAGACAAGCTGAAAATAGAAACAAGATATTCTGGGCATGTGTTGTAACGACAAGATATCAACATTTAGATAAAGAACTATATGTACTGATTTTTTTAAAAATCTTTTAGTTATGTATTTAAAAATACTTCTCTGCAAGAATGGACCATCTACCTTTTCTTTTCTTAAAGAACCTTCAGTAGAGTACATTACCAAAAATTGAATTTCATGGGACTTCTCAGGCTAAGCTATGCATGCAAACATGCAGCCGCTGTAATTCTAGAATTTATTTTAGATGTCTATATATCATCATCACATAGACAACTAGACATCTTGCAGCAGTGAAAGCTGCCCTCTGGAAATTAACCAAATTAACAAACCTTCTCCTCACCTCACTAATTATTTCATCAAAAAGAGATGAACAGAATTGTAGGTACTCAGGGGGGCCATTTTTTCCACACTAAGGCTCGATTAAGTCACAGGCAAGATCAACATCCATGTCCTCTTGTGAAAACGAGTTGATAAATATAGTTTGGTAAGGAAGATATATGTGGAAAGAAAATCCAGACTTTGAAACATTTTAGAAAATTCCAGAAGTAGTACAATGTTTACATGAAATAAAACAGTTTGGTAATAACATATTTTCTTAAACATTTTCTTACTATTAGTTGTGGCACAGGAGCTGCACTTCACATATGAAAGTGAAATGGAGATTTGCTGAAAACAAATTACAATCAAAAACCAAATTCATTGATGTATTACTAAAAAAGCGTACAAAGAAAAATGAACCAAGAATCTCACATTCTAATTGTTGATAAATACAGATGATGTTAAAATGTTTCATTTTAATAATGAAATGCCTAAAAAAAACCCCAAACCAAAACAACAACTAATAAGAGAAGCATTGTAACAGCTGTAATTTTTATTTGCATATGTCTTGGAAAGCAGTATGAAATCGACCTCACGTAACTAGCTGGAGGGACCTGTCTACCCTCTTTGAATGGAACTAGAAACAGTCAATAGTTGCCAAAGGTTTTTTTATACTTGAATTCTGACTATTAGCAAATAATCATTAACTGGGGTAAATAATTTTTTTAAACAGTAGCCAAAACAAATTGAGTGCTGCCTTGAGGAAATGGAACAGAAGGCAAGCAGCCACCATGGGGCACCATGCAACAGGTTATAAATGTCAAAATGAAGGGCCATGTTCATGGCTAAGGGATATTGAAGCTCAGTAAAAGTGATGTTTTTGTATGTCTAGTCAAGTAACGTGTTCTTTGAAATGTCATTGATACTATCAACCACTTCTTTGCTGATCCTGCATAGTTCTTAATCATCTGCCATAATTCTGTGTACAACCGATTTATGTTAATTGGTGTACAGAGTAAACAGGCAGCAAAGTTATGTACAACCATTAGACATAATCAGCCAACTGGAAATTGTTTGTGGAGAGAAGTGTAGCTTACCTATTAGAAAACAGCATTTATGGTATCACATGCCTCATTTTACCATACACTGATACTTACGAGCATAGGGTGTTTTATACTGCTACTCAATTGAAATTTTGCATGTGCAAATTTAGGAAAAGTTCTTGGGGTTTGGCAACATTAAACAGGAGGTTCACTGGCCTGGACTGTGGCAGTATATTCTATGTAAGTTATGACCAAGTTCTCATTTCTTTACTGGGGAAAGGTTGATTTTAACTGTGTGCATATTTTAATCTGTAGGATTTAGTTTAGCAATCCACCAAACATACTTGTAATTTATATCTGTAACCCACTCCTGTCTTCCTAAATTACATACTGACATGCCTGATCTCACTTCCTGCACCCTTATCAATGAAGACTTTGTATTTGGCTTTCTAAGAATAATTCCAGAGCAAAAGGCATTTCCAGGATTCAAAACAAGACAATAGGGACTTTTGTATCAGCTGTTTCTCTCTTTTCATTGTAAGGTGATCATAGTTGGAAAGCCCTTGTATGACCCTCTGTTCATGGTTTCTGCTACCTGGGACCATTCAAAGTTGGCCAAAATTTAGTGACCTTACACTGAACACCTCTGACAGCTGGTCCTGAACTCAGGGGCTACTAAGGGCAAACTTTCAGTTATATTCTGTCTAATGAGCATTCAATGTTCTTCAGCCCTGAACTTGCTCAATGTATCTTTCTGGCTTAAAAAAAAAAAAAAAAAAAGAGTGCAACAATTCTTGTTAGAGTTTTTACATTTTTACTTGTAAATACTAACACCACTCCCATGTCAGATGTGTCATACATTGCTGCAAAAAGCTATAAAATAACTGCATTTCAAATGAAATTGGTCAACACCAATTATCTGACATCCTGTCTAAATGCTAGTTGAATCTAGCATTTCCTATAATGATCCCAACACAAAACCTAATAATTTCAGAATGTAGTTTTGAAAAACAACTAAATGTGGTGACTGCGAGCTAAATGGCAGGTAGAGAAATATAGACAACTTAGATTTATCTCTTTTGACTTGGTACTACTTTATTATGAACTTTACAATGCATTTTGAAGATAATGAATAGTGTGTGTTATGCCTACACTGCACAATGCCATGACTTAGAACTAAGCAAACTACACTAGGCAGAATAAGGAGGATAGCTGCAATATCAAGTGATTCCCCTTGGGTGAAGTAGAATCATAGAATAATTTAGGTTGGAAAAGACCTTTAGGATCATCAAGTCCAACCCTCATCCCAGCACCTCCCTGATCACTAGACAAGGTCCCAAAGCACAAATAGTACCTCTTTGTGCTAGTTTGGTGCCTGCACACATCTCTGCGTTGTGGAATACTCCTCTGTGACCACTTATGTACACTTATTTTAGGATTTTTAAATGAAGATACATTTTAATCACTTCAAGCTTCTGTAGAAAAAAATTATTTTCACTTAGTAAGTGTTAATCAGGTACACACAAGTATATCTGAATGTATGCAAGTTTCATTGTGGTGGCCAAGAGAAAAACAAATATAAAATCTCTTTTTCAAGAGGGAAAACGGATTTTTTTCCCTTATAACCAGCATTCATGTCATTGCTGGGTAAAATGGCTATTTTTAATGAAAATATACATGGATTGTATGCATGGAATTCCATCACCATATTTCAGAAACCTTTAAAGAAGTTTCACTCTCTTTCCTTAGATTAATGGCCTGAACTTACAGTTCTTATTTAAAGAGTAACTCCATTACAGTCTGAGAGCATTTGGCATTAAACAGTGCCAGTTTGTACTTTATATCATAAATTAATCGCTTCACACACTCTCTTCTTGTATACTAGAAAGATATCTCATCCAGTCATTGGACTTTCTAAAGATTTAGCAGTGCTAAACAGTGGTTTGATCCAGCCTTTGCCAAATATAGTTCTTAAGGAAAACTGGTTATTGTCATCAGTGGCAGGTTAGAGTTATGCTGCCTTTCTGCTCCCTTGAAACACAAACTTAAAAACAAACCCCAAAACACTCGCACTCTCAGTTCAGTGGGTTTTTTTAAATTAACTTAGGAAACAAGCTGTTCAGATATGTTTGTTCAACTGTTAATTTCAAATTAATTTCCTTACATAGATACTTTCTTTGCATCTTGCTTGCATATTGGCTTCTTCATTTTTTCTCCAAAACTGAGATTATGGCTACACAAATCAGACATGATACCCATGAGAATACTGCTGTGAAATACCCCTGATAGCAAAGACCACAACAAGAGCATAGACTCACATGCCTATATTACTTTGCTAAGCTAAATATATATAAATGGACCAATTCCAGTCTGCTTAGAAACCATTATGAAAAAAAATTAATTTTTATGTGTATAGAGCATAGGGATGATGCATGGAAGTTCACTATCAGAAGAAGTAATTAGGTACTGTTATAGGACTTGAGCAAATGTAAAACAAAAAGGGAGATTCCCTAATTTTTCTGAAAGCTTAAGTGATAACCATTTAGCTCTGACAGGTCAAGCTGTTTATGAAGCTCAAGCAGTTTATGATACAGTCCATGGGACTCTGAAGTAAAACCAGTTAAAACTTAACAGAAGCATTGTGAGTGTTCTCTGTTTAACAGAAACCCCATGACTGACCTGTGGTTGTAGTTCTGACAGCCTGCTTGTACCACCATCAGCTGAGAAGTAAATAATAATCCTCACCTTTATGTAAACTTTAAGAGCTTCCCACACTCCAGCTTCTGTGGGATGAAAAGGCATTAATGTCAGAGAATAATTGGATTCTAACCCTTGCCAGTTCTCAGAAAGCTAGACAGAACATAAGGGAGATCCTAAGCCTCCATCCAGCAGTTCCTTCACTGGGATAAATAGTCTTTCATCTTGTTAACCTTCTTTCATAGTGATCTAGTTACATAAACTTTGCTACAATTACATACATGTCATCTCTAGACAGTAAGGATTCAATAGGTGAATAGAATGAATGCAACTGAAGCTTTCATACTGTTTATGAGTCTGAAACACTACTTTGCTTCAGACCAATATGATGTGAATCGTTTTCTAAAATGTCTGTTTTCAATGACTACTTAAAATAGAGAAGGAACCATGGGTGAGAATTTAATTTCACAAATTTGGAGCCATTACTTACACCTACAGAACAACCACAGGTTTTTATTGGGCCCGTGTTTTTGTGAAAAGAAAGACTGAGACTTTTCTTAAAGCAATGGAGCATAAAATATTTAGGGACTTTGATTAGTTGATCAAATCAACATTTCTACCTGATTTAATGGAAGCATATTCACACAACACATTATTTCTAGCAAAATGAGTCAACAAGCCACACGCCCTATTAACTCCAGAAACAGCATTATACACACACACATCTACTTAAATCAAATCTGGTTCCTACAAATGTGCCACTGTACATAACTTCCAAACTCCTCCCCACTTATTACATAGGGAAGTAACAGCCACAAACTTCTCTGTGGCTTTTCTCCCATTGGTATGTCTGTATTGGACAATCAGGCTGAATACATCCTGAGGTGCATCAATGCTCAAAGTTTCTTTTTATCTTCACCACACTTTTGCTGATCTGTTGGTATTTAGATCTATGAATCCAAAAAATGAAGACCAGTACCTGTCCCAGTGATCATAGGAAAAGGGTCAACAAATAGTCTTTATTGCACAGTTGGTAAGGTTTATCAGTAGATGTTGGTTTTCCAATTCCAAAATGTTCTATTTGAGACATCTCAGATGTGAGATGTTTCTACCTAATTTTATTCCTGACTGCATTCCTGGCAGACTGCCCTTCAGGTTGGTTTTATGACTTCTGACCAAATTTAGAGAAAAATAGATTTATTTTGCTGCTATAAAGAAAAGGGACCAGGGAAAGGATACAAAAAGATAGGTGATGTGCCGTGTGAGAATTCAGCAAAATGGATGTTTTCGGTGACATTTTGGATAAGGCAATATCTCATTTGTCAGTGTCAGAAGAGAGGGATTTGCAGCAATTAGGATGATGAAAGCCTGAATAAATGTTGTTTAAAGTTGGATAAAGAGGATCACTGCTTGTAAATTTTATTCAAAAGCACATGTCAGGAATCAGATACAGTGAATGGGCTGACTGAGGAAGAAGACTGAACTGAACTGAACATGAAACCCAGGGTATGGGCTCGGGCTATCAGTGGCGTCAGTCCCAGTGACTAAATAAGGAAAAAAGAGTGAGAAATATGGAAATAAGAGGGCTTTTTTGGGCCATATTGAACTTAAATGACTAGTTCCATGAAGTTATGCAAGGAGAGACAATTCAAGGTCTTAATTTGGACATGAAGAGATTGTAGCTGAAACTGCATTTGCAAATCACATTGGTCAGGGACAAATTGTAGGGAGAAAGAATAAACAAATGCAGCTTTGTGGAAAGCTTATACAAAGCTGGAGGGAGAAAGTAAAGGATCCTCCAACTGCTCCCCAGAAGAGTACTTATGGAGCACAAGAATCAGGAGTGGAGACAGTCTTACAGTCCAAGAAAGGACAAGACATAAAGAGGAACATGGCTGAGTATCAGCTGATAAATCAAACAGTATGAGGATCTGGGATAATGACAATTTCATCTTCTGATGGTAAAATAATCTGGACATGTGTCTACCATAGATATGGACAGCAAAAGAGATGTCTGCCTGATATGAGTATTTTCTTGTAGCTTTTGGCCTTTTGTATGATACCACGTTTTCTGTTGTGTCATCCAATTTTAAAAATAAAAAGAATTATTAAAAATAAAATGCTTTCTGCTCTATCTGAATACTAACATTATAATAAAAGTGGATATTTGCCATTGCAATACATAACATACATTTTGATAATTTCTTCTGTTTCGGGGGGTTTTTTAATACTTGGAAGTAAATTAATAAATTCATATTTTTTGGAGGCCAAGGGACTTCTATTTAGCTCAAACCAGAAGAAAGCTGTTTTGAAGTTGGAAGTAATAAAATAGAATGCCAAGAGAAACAAAGCTGGGAAGAATGGAAGAACAGCTAATGTGAAGAGCTTATTCAATAAGTCCAACAGAATTTTCTTGAGTTTTACTAAGGTAGGTTTGGGGCTTTTTTCCTTCACTTTCTCACAACTGCTAGCTCACAACTGCCCTGCAGCATCCCATGAACTCCCTTGTCCCTGCTCTGAGCACAGCTGCACCCTGCAATAATTAACCAAAATTTTTCAGATTAAGAACTATTTAAAAAAAAAAAATCAAATTCCCTTCTTTCAGTTGTTTGGTTTTTTTTTTCCTGCCAGACAGACCCATCAAAATCTTATTTGCATTGTTTATTGAGTCTGAGGGATTTTTCTGCTCATAAAAGACATGCCCACCCCCTTAGATCATCAGTCTCTGCTTTGGTGTATTGCTTCTCTTTGGATTGGCAGGGGGCTGAAAGTGACATCAGTCTACAGGGCTTTGGGTCTAATGCTCCTGTGTGCGTCAGGTAATCCAATTGAGTTCTTATATGTTGACGGACCCAGGGATTTATATTGAGCCACTTCCTAAAAGCTGACTCTTATTACCTTGTGAGTGAACTACCAAAAAAAACCAAACCAAACCAAAAAAAAAAACCACACAGAAAAGGAAGGAGTGTAAACAGCCTCAGCAGGCATGAGGTTGGACTCAACTTCAAGGAGCTGCTAGGCTTGGCTTACAAACAAGAGAAGGAATCTTACTGTTTACTTGCTTAGCCACTTGCCAGACCACACAGTGCTTAGTTACAAGATATAAACAAAGCAGCAGAAAGAGAGAAAGGAAGAAAAAGAAAGAGAGGAAGGAAGAAAAAGAAAGAGAGGAAAGAAAGAGAGAAAAACCCCAAGAAACAGAAGTACAAGCAAGTCCTGGATATGTTTAATTTGACATTTACAACTATGAATTATCTAAACAATCAGTATTGGGAAAAAATATAGAAGATTTCAGACTATTCTGGATATAGCATCTGTCCAACTTGTACAGGTAGGTTCTTGCATATTTCTCTTAATCTCATTATCAATTAAATAAGTATTAAAACATTCACCTTCTTAGCTTTCTACAGCAGTATCTAATATTTACCCTGGGAATTTTTTGTATTAAAGCTCATTTAATTTCTCTGAAGTCATTAGCTAATTCTGATTAGAAGGCTGCTTGCTAGTATAAAAAATATTAATATAGAGTTGGTCAGATAGTGGTCCAGAATGTCAATGCTCAGTCTCTCCTGCCTTCTGGAGTTAGAAACATTAATCTATGACAGAATTTCACTGATAAAGATTCAGAGTACCTCAGCCTATTTTTATTTTCTACCGAAGGCAAAGGAGTAGAAGGCACTAAATTGTTACTGCTCTTATGTCAGGGATAAATCTTCATTTGTATAACAGTTCAGTTCACATGATTCTGGAAAACATGTTTAAGTACATTATTTATTCATGGATTTATACAGAGTACTACTATTTAGGAAACAGCACTGAACTCCAAACACCAGAAGGACATGTCTCTAGTGATTACAACCTGGGACTAAAGACTCTCGGTTAAGAAACTGGTTTCCTAACTCCTTCTATACTGCTCTCTAATGTGTTCTTAGGTAAGTCCTTGCATTACAGTTTGCAGTTTCTAAAAGAAAAGCAGTCTTAGTTTATGGAGGTTTTGGCATATGCTTTGTAAACATTACTGATTTAGAAATTTTTAGATGGAAATTCCAGAGGAATACAAATAATGGTAATTTACTGTTTACATCTAAAGTGGCTCACTAATGATGGCAAACCACATCATCCTCAGTGATGTGGTGAAAGACTTTCTCAGGTGACAGGGTCCACCAACATCAGAATCAAGATCAGAAGCTTTGGATATCTCTCTACTGCAAACAGAGGTAAAACTGTGACACTTTCAGTGCTCAAAAACTAGCTTTAGAATACCTGTTTAACATATTAACAATAGTCAAGCCATGGCAGCATTGACTACAGTAGGATTAGCGGCTTGAGAAGCTATGAAGAGACTGGGAAGCCTGGACAGTATAGGCTAAAATCTTATCTCTTAATCTTTAATCTGGGGCTTCATTTTTCTTTGACACCTGAAGAACCTAGACTAAAGCCTGCTCAGGTTCTTTTACATGTGTTGTGGTGCTACCTTTAACCTCAGCATCAGTACATCATCTGACTCTTCATTCCCAGTTCCTACGTCTGGAACAAGGCTGCCTCATTGCAGAGAATTACATAATGCCTAAAAAAAAGGAAAGAAGACAATAAACATAAAAGAGAAAAACTACTATGGTTCTACTGTCCTACTATCTCTGGCACTGCAGCAGCAGACAGCAGGTTTTTGAAGCTTCAATCTTTGAAGCACTAGAATGTAGATAATATATTAGATGTATTAGATTCAGTTCCAGGTCATGAGTCTGTTATGCTCTCTTGTAGAATGAGCTTTTAATGAAAGGCCCATGAAGAATACAGGAAACTGGCAGTAGCTCTCTGTCATAGACAGATATTGTATGAGGTCCTGGAGGTTTGACGTCAGCCAGGGTGGAGGTGGTAGCATATGAGCTTAGCAAGAACAAACGTAAGCACTGCTTTCTTTTGAATGCAGTTATCCAGTGAGATGTTTATATACATTTCTACTGAAAGAATTTCTATTTGCAAACTGACTGCAGACAGCAATATTCTCCTCTGAAATTCACAGGTAGGTTTCCTTTGAAGTAAAGAGGAAATTGGAATTTAACCCTGTAAATCTGATTCTGTAGGATGCTAAGTTATTCTACATTTACTTTTGGCATCAGTAACATTTTATGTCTTTGAGGAACAATGTCCATAGCCACATCTTTTAACACCTTACCACTCAGCTCATGAAACTCACTACAGAGAGGCAGGGAACCACACTGTTCAGGAATCAGATTTCAACTTTCTCCTTCAAAGACTAGACTTTGTGAAGACTGGCCCAGCTCTTGAGAAGTTTATGATTTCCTAGCAATGAAATTTGGCTCTCTTCAGCAATGAAATTTTACCCTCCTTGAGTGCTGAACACTTTGCAATAGTCTGGTAAATTCTCCTCTTCATTAAAGTGCATGTTTCTAGAAAGGAAATCAAATAAAGAAGTTTGCATTAGAGGGTGAAAAAAATCATATAATGACGGCTATATCATTACAGCTATAATTTCTCTGTTATAATTTTTCTAAGGAAAAGTCATTCTTTAGCAACAGGGCAGCTCCCTTATTGACTTGTCAGTGTTTATAGATTTGGCCCCGCCTGTCTTCTTTATTTGAACATTGTAACATAATTTTAAGTGGTTACTCAAATTATAAACCCATAAATTTCCATCTCATATTTCAGAGAGTTGAATTTCATACTTAGTGACAGTCATCTCTCTGATATGAGGAATACAATGTATTCTATCCAAAATTATAACAAATGTACAATGAGTCAGTATAAAAAATGTATATGGAATATATGTGAATATATCAGGTTATGCTTTAAATTAATTTTATACTAGATTTTTTTTTAAATGTGATCTTTTCAATCTCTTCCAATGTTTCATGTAGCTAAAATTTATTAGTATTTTATGAACAGGCAGCACTGAAATATAGTAGGTTGTACTTAAGCAAACGGATGAGTCATTATCCATCTTTTAAATCCAGTTATTACAGTTACATTTCCAGGTAAAAAAATATGTTGTCATGAAAGATAGCATATATCAAGAACTGACTTTAAATATGTTAAAACATTACTGTATTTGCCCTAAGATGCATTACATACACAAGAAGCTCAGAATTTAATTTAGACATTTAAAAAAGTCTAAAGTACACAGTAAGTATATCTAACCTCCCTAGATTCTTTCCTTTTTTGTTTCCGCAAAATATTCATACAGTTATGACTATGATATTATATTACATTTATTTTCAATACAGTTTTTTCTCTATTTATCTTATGATTATCAATGACAGTCATTAGTTTGGTGATACAACAACTTTCCCTTAATTCAATTTTAACTACATTTTAATATATTTTTAGAATTTACTGTTTGAGAGTTTATCTGGGTTTTCAAATCTAAATGTTATGAATGAATATATTTAGTTGTAATTACTTAGTAAATAATCGCTATACTATATTTTTTCTAAGAGTATTGTTCTTTAAAAACAAAATATAACCTGAAGTATTAAACCAGAACAGTCATCAATAGAATACATGCAGTCAGACCTATCCAAAGCTCACAACTGTGGTCTGAAGTGGTCATCTTCTTTCCTCTGTAGCCAATTGCATGTCACAGTTTTGTGGGTTGTTATGAATCAGATGCAAACCACAGATTTAAGGTTCTCAGTGACAGATGGTTTGGTCCTAGCTTCCAGTATTGCCTAGCCACCTAGTCGCAGTTATTTTGAAGACCAACACGTCTCAAAATCTCTATACAGTATTCCAAATTACAGGGCTTGGATTTTTTTTTTTTAAGAAGCAAACAACATGCAGTCTTGAACAACAAGATTGTGAACCTAATGAGAAAATTGTTCATTTAACAATATTTAAGTGTAGACACTCTTGAGTCGGGCAGAATTATTCCCCTGATCCCAAACTGTCTGTAGAGGCTCAAAATCAGTTTAAGGACTATGCTATAATCCTGTGCCTTTACAAAAAGCAAGCCCTATCTTCCCATTTCAATTCAGAAATTATTCCACATATCAAATATTTAATCTTTATGCATACTAGGTTAATTTTCCATTTCAAAAATGTCTCTACATTCACATTTACAACTGTATAATATTTAAGTGCATAAAAGGGATCAATTAAGTATCTTCCTAGAGATACCTCCTACAGAATGCAGAGAGGTGATTCTGGCCCTGGCTCAGGTTCGTGCCAAATCTTGTCTCTGCCACTACAATTCAGGGAAGTCAAAGGCAGTGAGAATGATGCTAACTACATCTGTTCCTTCTCTACCTGTGCCTATAGAAGGTGTTCTGCCTTGGTCACGTCACATCAATGTACTGCTAGGCTCAGGACAGACTGTTCATAAATTCTCTAAATTTTCTGTGTAATTATCATGGATTATTTCAAAACTAAAGCTCAGTCCAAATGTTAATATTGGTCCTATTTTAATCCCCCTGATTTTGTATTCCAGGTTTGATTTGTTGCACAGCAAGTCCTGAGATAGGCTGCAAGAATTTTTCCTAATTTATTTGGAATACTTGATATTAAAAAAGCATTTGTCTTGCCCTTAGTTAAATATTATTTGTGTTTTCATTTACTTCTAGTCTTAAATGAATTTTCAGTATCTTTTTAAAGTTTCTGAACTCTTGTGTCATAAAGATGTAAAGATACAAATTAATCACTGGACTACTCTTAAAACATAAGGCACTGCAATGCAACATATTACTGTAAGTTATTGAACTTTGAGGGGTGGAACCACAGAGGAAAATCAAAAGATAGTATAGAATGACTGATTTTATCTAGGTCAAAGTCCTCACCTGGGTGTGTTCAGAAATTATATTACTTGATACTTTAATTAACCCATTGTCCAGCACCTCATGTCAAGTAAAAGGATGCTGACTAAAAATGCATTTTTCTAGCTGCTTTTCATTCTAGAAGATCTTTAAGAATTAGCAAGTCTGTCTGGCTAATCTGTCTGCTACAGACCCCTTTTCAGCCCTTAAAATCAGTCTAGTAGCCCTCCAACACCCTAGGAAAGTGTCACTTCAAGTTCCCATCTTTCCAGGTATTTGATCTGCAGATTTGGAAGCAGATTGCTTGACATTTTGCAGACTAGCACCTGAGGTCCTCTAGCTAAGTTCCCTTCTTCCCCACTTCATCTTGCTTCTACTGATACAAGAAGTTTTGCTTTTGGCTATACTGAAGCAGGATTATGTTCCCTTGGCTTTGGTCATTTATTTACAGGCAGTGCTTTTAGATTACCATGCAGCATCTGAGGCCTAAAAGGGACAACTAGACAACTAAGCAATTGGAGTGCAACAGCTGAAAGGGATAGAAAGCTAAGAAAAATACTGTATCTAGAGGAAGTTGGCTAAAGACCATGTTTTTATAGACTTGTGTGTAGTTTTATTGGTGTGTCCTTCAATGCAGCACTAAAAGAAACAATTCCTGGTTTCTAAAGTTGCCCTTGAAAGTGACTGATGGGGATTCAGATTCTTCCACACAGCATAGCGGTTCAGCAAAATCAATATTAGCCACCTTCATAGGTCTTTATGTGCAGTGAGTTTACACCAGCTTACATGTGCTGTTGTGAATAGACAACTTTTCCTGGATATAGTGGTGCAAATCGAAGAGGTTACACTCCAAGCCCTTTCTCACTTGCCTGTCGGTACAAGCCTACACTCATACTCTCTTACTGAGGTTACTGGCTGAGGTTAGCAACCTCTCAGATCTGTCAGAGGACCTGCTTATGTGGTCTCTGTCTGGTTCACTCATGTTAAATTAATTAGTCACCTCTAGTAGAGAAGCTGTGAATGGGCATTTATGTCCAAACCATAAATAGGCAATACACCTTTCTCAGACACAACTGTTTACAAAATCTATGTCTGTTTACGCCTTCAGCAATTTAAAAGCTGGTTGAGTTTCCAGCTAGGTATTTTGCAATACACAGAGTAATGAAGCAGAAGTGGATGTTCAGTCAGAAGAAAGACAAGACATCTGCAAGAACAGCTTCCAGACAGTAAAAGTGAAAGGCATTTCTGGTTTGACAGAAGCCTTTCCAGTTCACAGAATGCTTGGTTCCTACCCAAGGTTAATCTTTTGTTGTTGTGTTTATACACAAATTTTTTTACAAAGTTCTCATTTCCGGTTATTCTTTAGGATGCCCAAGTGGGGCAAATCTGTTATTGCTTCATGTCTTTAAAAGTCGACCAGAAACAATCTTGACCCCAGATTTTCAAAACCTAAACCTCAGTTCTCCTTTCTCACCATCTTTTTTACTGCTGTGTGCTATAATCTCCCTTGTCATCTGTTTTTTCACCATCATCCAGGTAATGAATTAAGACTTTATGCTATAGAAACAATTCCCCAGTAAACTCCCTCTGATAGGTTTGTGTGAAAAGAGCTCTCATTTAGTTAGGAATCCAGATGCCCTGCTCCTCCTGAGGATGTTTAATTCACATGAGTGTGTTTGATAAGGGAAGGTCAGTTTCCTTACAAAAGTAGTAGTTTTTAGCTCTTCTGTTGTCCTTATACAGTCATCAAAGCAGCAAAGCTAAAAATGAAGGTTGACAAAAGCCAAATTGCTCCCTTACATTTTACTAAATAATACTGCCAAGTCTAATAAAGACAATTGTAAAGTGACCCTGATGTATGAAATTCTAATGTGTGATTGTTATTAAGAGTTAGGTTCAGTTGCAAAGCTGTAGTTCATTATCTTTTATAATCAATTTAATTTCTTTCATTGACCCTAGATTTTGATGACTCTTTGGATGAAAGCTTTCACATATGATAAAATAAAATGTACCAAAATAGAATACAATAATTCAGAATGAAATGTGGTAAACAGGTGGGTGTTTGTGGCAAAATTATGGGTTAGCCTCACCTCAGTGTACCTTTCATATCTATGCAAGAAAAGTAGCTTAAATTCTCACAGGGGAAAATCGATTGACTTGAGACAGTCCATGTAAATAATTAATTTATTGCAAAGATGAGAATGAGGAGGATATTTTAGGCTATTTTGCCCATTTGGATTTAGCTACTTTCTTCCACAGAAGTCAGCACTAGATTTGTCTTTGACCTGCATGTACGAATTGGCACTGAAAGCCCTTTGCTACTTTTTCCAGGCACAAATACATTAACCTCTATATCCTGGCCAAACTCCAAAGTGGGTGGTTACATTCTGCTGCTCTAATTTTTCCCTGCAGGCTCAACCAGATCTAGCATAATTTCCTGATGTGTAGTGTTACTGCAAACCATCAAGTCCCTTTTGCAGTGTTATTGTTAACTTTTTCCTCCTTTACTCCTAATTTGTCTGCTTTGCCTTGTCAGTTGTAGCTTGTTTGAAGGTCAGAATTGTTTGGTTATGGATCACTGCTTTTATTAAACTGAGGGACCATGAATATGTGCACTGCTACAATGAAAACAATATCTTTATATCACTTTTACTCTCATACATAGTGTAGCCTGGCTATAAAAGGAAATTAACTGTATTTTTTCACCCAAGCACTCATACTTACATAGTTATAAGTTATAACTCATAGTTATATTTTTGTCAAATATCACAACCTGCTGGTCTTGAAAACCAGAAGTCAAAAATACAGCCCAAAATTACAGGGCATTCTGAGTGTGTTTGAAAATCAAGTGGCAATTTGCTTGTAAAATTACACATCACTTAACTCTACATTGCGTTAAAGCAATAATTTATCACAGTTTAAAGAGATTATTA
This sequence comes from Coracias cyanogaster, assembly GCA_033124195.1. Taxonomy (NCBI): domain Eukaryota; kingdom Metazoa; phylum Chordata; class Aves; order Coraciiformes; family Coraciidae; genus Coracias; species Coracias cyanogaster. The sequence continues at coordinate 62,210 of JAVSBS010028015.1, read as the reverse complement.
TTTCCATGGACATACATTCTAATAAATTTTGGAAGAAGTCTGCACATCATTGCTAGCAGAATTCATTTAATTCATATTTAGTATTGATCTGAGACATTAATTTTAGTCTTAGAATAAACATTCACTACAAAAGTTAAGGACCTCTGGTGTAACTGCTGATTTCACTTTGGCCCTCTAAAGCAATAGTGCCTGTGCTCTGTATAGTTGTTTACTGAGGAACTTAAGCTAGTTAGAATCTCAGCACTGAAATCACTTGATATAAGCACTTCTATCTAAAATAGAGGATGCAGTGCTCCTTCCCCCAGCACAATCTCAAATAAAACAGCACTAAGTATAGTCTGGTGGATTACCCATCTAGAGAAGCCATGTAGATTCTATTTCTGGGGATATGAATTGATTGCTTAGTCCCAGTATCACAGGGTTAAGTGAAATGCTATCACAGTAATTTATTATTAAGAGAAATGGTGATTGCTTAGATTAAGAAGATTTGTCTGTCTCTTCTAATTAAGGTTAGATTCTTAAGAAGCTTTGCTACCCTTTGAAGCTGCAGAGACTAAATTTAGGACCCTGGTTCTGTTTAAAATGTCATTAGGTTGTTCTGTAATGCTGTAGTGATTACAGTAAGGGAGTGTTCTTCCAGTGTTGTGATTCCTTGTTTGGAAGCTAGTGAGCCAAGACAAGACCTTGTGAATCAAAATCTGAGTAGTCTATTAATCAGCAACAAGTTGGTCCTGGCAGAACATTGTAATGGTCTTGCAGTGACCCCTTGAAGACTGCATAATAAACAGGAAGCTGGCAAACAAATCAGCTGTAAGACAGAGTAAATTCTATTGCAGACAGAAAGCAAATGGTAGCACTATGTGGGCTGTGCACAGAGGGTGAAGAAATGGTTAGGGGGGAAGATGTGTTTTCAGGCTCTGAGTGAAGTCATTTTACAGTGGTGTTTATAATCCTATACGTGTCAATAGCATCCTAGGCTCTAGTGTCCTCCCTTGATGGTCTACAGAAAATGTCAAAACCTCAAAGCAATAGATGAATCACTTCCAACATTTCTCATTACGCTCCTGTTTACACAGCATACAATGAAGCTATAGAGTTTACTGTTACATGATAGTAGCAACAAAAATGTAAATTAACTTCAAAAAATTTTAGCGGATTTTAAGCTTGGATTCACCTTTCCTTACAGATGTATAGACCTAGAGCAGCTCTTTCTAGATTAGTGAATTACAGAAATGTAAAGCTGGTGAAATGGAAAAATAAGACCCATTTATGAAGAACAAAACTTTGACAATATTTAGTATGATAAAACTTTTGGAGGAAATGAAGCCTTGATACTTCAAGTCACAAGTCAGTTTCTAGTTGGCTGGGATTAGGAAAACTCTTTTCCAATAGGTGAGACATTAAATTATGATTCACTACAGGATGCCTTTCTCTACTTGATCTGATGCTGCATTGCAGCTGAGACAAGACAGGAAGAGTGTGTGGACCAACACTCTTCTGCTGTATGCCAGGTCTTATGTAGCTCGCATAAGGTACTGACACTTAGAGCAGTATGGTGGAAGCCACTAAATTGCTATTTAGAAGCTCACAGGAGGAATCATCTTTTAATTGGTTTAGTGAAACAAAACACGTTTATATGTATATTGGTATGGATGAACTGCAAGTTCTGCATCTCAGGTATCTGACCAAGAAAATCCCTCATCAATGAATTCAGTAAGTCTCCAAGCTTTTACCAATCAATCCGCTGAGCAATGAATGAGACTCAATTGCTTTCTTCATCTGTGTTTATAAACCTTTCATGTTACAGTGCATATCTTTTTCTTCCCCATTCTTTTCCTTGTAGATTGATGCTGTCATTTTTTTTATAAAGAAGAGTATCCAATTAAGCAGCAAAATTAATGCCCTACCATTCAGATAACCACTCACAAAGTCTGAACAACACATAATCATGAAGGATCTGCTGAGTAAATAGTATGTGCCCCACTGAATCTTTTAGGGTTTTGGTTTCAAATTATAAGTAAAAGGGCCCAAAAAGATTACAGGAAGTCAGTTTATTTAGTCACCTTTGTTTACTGTTACTCAGATTAACATAGGGATAAACAATACCTACCTTTTGTGAACAAAGAAGCATGGTAGTTCACAAAATATTTCTTATTCTGAGAGAAGGGTACAGTTTTAATCAGTGTGGTTTGCTTTGAGCAATTCAGTCTGCTTTAGTGTGCCAAAAATCTGGTCTATTGCAGCAGGCATGAGCAGTTCATGTGTGACACTGGCCGAGGTCCTATGGGCAAAAGGAAGCCCTTTGGAGGAAGAAGAAATATGGGCTCTCTTGTACTTGGCCACAGTGCAGCTTTTGGAGGACCTTCACAAAGGTGAGGTGAAAATTATCTTCTTATATTTCTTACTGTAGAAAATTAATTATTGAGTTATTTTAGCTCTTTTGAGTTTGTTGGGGGTTTTTGGTTTTTGTTTTTGAGACAATAAGTGCTAATGGAAATAATATATTGCTAAGAGAAATAAGAAATCTTTCAGTGCTGGGATTACAGGCAAACTGCTCTGCCTACAGAAGAGATCCTCACACAGCTGTTGTTTTTTTTTTTTTTTTCCAAATTACACATCAGATATTAATCCATCTAAGTACAGCTATATACAGTGGAACAGAACAGAAGAGCCCTTCCTAAGTCTGAATAACATACACAAACAGAAAGCACAGTGCCAGTTAAGATTATATCCTTCATGTACTGATGAGGAGGACAGGCAAAACCACATGGACCCTCGTTCAGCTAGTAAGACACTTTTATCCTTGATGATAATAATATGACTTACCACAATGGCAAGGCAAATCATCATAATGAACGCTTGCCAAGAAAGCTAGCTGTACAAGACAGCACAGCTGAGCAACTTGTCACATTTTGAGAACTATTTATGACAATGGATATTCCTTTTGAGGGGAGAATGGATGAGATGTGTTCTTACCTCTTTGAGCATGTACAATCAAAATATAAAATACTGAAAACAAGTGACAACTAACTTCTGCTGCAACTGGAGTGGTAAACATCCATTACCAACTAGTTTTTAATGGACTGGAACACTATAGCAGGTTGACTACATCATCAGTTCTCTATTATCTAGTGTAACAAGAGGACAGAACAGCCCAGACAAGACAGGAGGCAGGAATGTGCAAAGGAGTGCAGCACAGAACTACTCACCTGGATAGATTCAGCTCAGGTCCATCACAGCTTATTAACTCAATGCCAGACACTAAGCTGACACTTTGCCCTCCTGATCTCTTGCTTAAAATTAAAAAAAGAAAAAAAAAAAAAAAAAAGACTTGTTGGCTGTCTATTGAATTGAGATGATCAGCTTTTCTTTCCTATGCTGCACCATATAAATTTTGGGTATTATGATTAGAAGGCATAGAGTAAAACAAGAGGTAGTAGGAATGTAGATCCAAGCTGATCTAATGCCAAGTTGGACTGACTATGAAGCTGAATCTCCAATGCTCCAGTTTCTTGGAGGGCAGTTGACTAAGGCATATCTCTGGCTCCACATCTCTTAAATACAGCTATATTGCTTCTGGAATCAGCCTCTTCTCAGGGCTTGTACTGCCAGGTTTTTGTTGCACTGTGCTTGTTGTAATAAATCCTGCTAGACCTGGCAATGGTCAGAACCACTTGCTGTAGTGGTATTTCCAATATGTTTGGGCACTGACTGGTTAGGCGGGTATGCTCACTCGTTGGCTGGCCAGCATTATGGAAGGCCAGGTAATCTTTATTGATTCGTTTTTAAAACAGGCAAATTTCCTAGGATGTGCTAGTTGTATTTCCATACAATACTACAGAAAATGGGGAAGGAGCAGAGCAAAAGACAAGGTTAGCTGATAATTTTAAGAGCTGTAATTTTCTAAAGAAGTAAATGCCATAACTGTTGCAAATACCAGTGCTCTATAAGTCTTGAATCTCTGTGTCCTCTGGCTGTAAAACCTCCCAGGTGTATGTAATTTCCCAGCTTAACTTTTTATCCATTTTTACTATACTTCCTCCACCATGCATAAGAACTAAGTAGCCAATTTTAAAATGCTAAAATACCAAAGCATTTAGGGCATGATTCTGAGCTCTTCTCTGAAGGAGATCTGAATGGCCTCTGTTCTCATAGTCTGGACTGAAAAGTGGTTGAACAGCCAACTTTATTTTTTTTTCCTAAATTACCTGAATTTCCACAAACCTAAATATTGCCATACTTAACGCAGCTTTTCCTCTTTCTAAAATAAACAGATTGATCTTAGATGATTTTTATCATGCCTTTTAAAATGAATATTTTAATGAAATCACTTGGATGTCTTTGGTCAAATTCACTTAACACATGTATGCAAGTGCAGAGTGTTTGCAGAAGATTACACATCATCATGCTTCCACTCCTGCTTCAGACCACTGGGATTGACCTCGGTGGATCTCTGCAGTGATATTTTCTAAGGCTACTCAGACCTTTACAAGAAGAGTATGATCCATTACTGAAACATCTTCAAATAGATTTTTCAGGGAACATCAAGGGCAAGCTGTTCCCTAAGCAACAGGGAGCCCAGACTCAGGCACAGTTACAAGGGTAGCAGGACAGGGGCTGTGCCAACCAGGGACCTATCCCACAGTACCAAAATAAGGCAAGCAGGGCAGGTCTAGGGTTGATAACTGAGCATCCAGACTACCACACAAGTTTGTAGTGACAAGGCAGCTCCAAGGTCAAGCTGGGAAGCTGAGTCAAGTTCAAGTCTGGTGTGGGCAGCCCAGTAATCACCAAGCAAGTCCACAGTGACAAGTCTGAGGTCAGGCTGGGAAGTCAGCCTGTTGGTCAGGATCAATATGATCCACATTCAGGCATGGTATGGCTGTGGCTGAGCTGGAGACAGGCACTGCTACACCATACCTTGGGCAGGGACTCAAGACCCTGGAGCTGTACTTAACAGGAGTCTAGGACTATGGACAGAGGGTAGGTCCCAAATGAGGCTGGTCAGGGCCATTAAGGCCTATTAGAGTCCTCAGGACTTTGTCAGGTTTTAGAGTTTACATTTATCATTTGAAAACACTTTTGTTTGAAATGTCCCCTCTCTTTTAACAGAACAGACATGCAGACAGAAAGACTGAATCTGAGTAATACTAAAATATAATGGCTGGTCACATTATTGGTAGAATCTAGTCTAAGTTTTAGTTTGGATAGTTTTCATATTTGCATTCTGATAAAAAAAAATCCTAAAGTTCAGATTAGTTGAAAATGATGTTTCTACTTAAGGAAAAGCTTTGTAGGTTACAGCACGGGCACTTGGGAAGTTTGTTTCTATTGCAACCTCAGCTTCTGTTGACAGACATGGTGTAGTCATCACAGCCAGACTCTGCATAAATTTCTTCATTTGCGCAATGGAAATAAAAAGATACTAACTCCACACAGAACAAAAAAATATCACCAAGAGAAGAGATTTCTACCATGGCCATGCAACTTAGTGGAAGCTAACTTAAGGTCTTCTGCAAATGCCAGCTTGAAAGTATTCATGTGGTATTGGAAGGAGTCTCTACTTCTCCAATATTCTCTTGTGCTTTGCAAGAGATCTCCAGAATCTGCCCTTGGGATGTAATTCTCCCTTTTCTTGGGCTTCAGAATTCCACTGAAATCGATACATTGTTTATATGCTTGAAATGATGTGAGAGAGCAATCAAGTCTTTAACCATTGCTGAATTCCAGCTGACAAAATCAGACAGGCATAGATGAACATGTCCAGGAAACTTCAGTGATGGGTTTGGCTAGGTAGGTGAGATGCCAGCAGTATGATTTGCTGAGCGCAGTGAATTCAACACTAAGGAATCCATTATCTTCAACATTTTTCAGACCCTGCCATCTGTGTGATTTGTCCATGGTCAGTACTACTGTCTGCTGAAGGAAACTTGTCCTTCCAAAACAATGCATCTCAGACAGAAGCTGTCCCTTTCAGTGCACCAGAATTGCTCCACAGACAAAGTAAAAACCAGCGCATTGGACTAACAAAGGTGAGGTATATTACAAAATAAATCTTGACAGTACCTCATGAAGAATAGCTTGTGGGTCTTAATTCAGCCTATACAATCAGAGAGTGGAAGCACTCCCAAGAAGTCAGAAATATGTTCAGCTTTGTCAAGTCTACTTTTCTTCTCCTTGCCAAATGAGGCTCTCTGACAAGACAGCAAGAGACAATACTCAGGTACCTAAAAGTTTTAAATACCACTAGAACCACATTAGTGCATACTTTCCTCAGGCAGAACACAGGAGTTGCAGACTGCCACAGAACTGATCACTTAGATGCTATGCAGAATCATGAAGCTTTGAAACAGATGGCTCTTACTCTAGTAATCCTCTTTCTGGACCTGACTGCTGGTCAGTCCCACTGATAGAGGAAAGCTTTAATCGCCAATGAGAGACCTTCAAAACTAAGGAACGAGTTAAAATTTCTTTTCCTACTTTTGGCATCACTGGAGAGGGGACAGCTTGGCTCAGCCCCTCAAGCTGAATAATATTCATTGCATGCTGTCTAGTCCATAAGCCCAAAGTCACTATTGTACTTTTATGTATGTTTCCTCTAGTCTCATCTTTTTTTTTTTTAATAATCTGTTGGGCTTCTGCCATTTTGTGAACAAAGACAAAAAAAAGATGATCTCTCTAGTACAACGTTTTTCTGCATTTAATGTTGACTTCATAAAAACTTTCCTTTTCTTTTTTGACAGATGTTGGTGTATTCCTTAGGAATGACCCTCTATTGGTCAGCAGACTACCAGGTTCCTCCAAACCAGGCCAGTAATACAAACATTTTTGTTCTCTTTTATTCTGTCTTACATTGGTAGGTTCAGAGGTTGAGGCATAATCTGAAGTCACAGTAAGAGAGGCTTTATGTTTTAGACCACAAGAAAGAATTGGAAAGCTTGTATCAAGGTCCAGACTTCATGAAAAATACCAGTTCATCCAAATCAGGCATTTAGTTAGGCCTCATCTCTTTTTTTTCTTCAAAACCTAGAATTGTTCCCATTAAGATGAATTGCACCTTGCTTTAAAGAGTGAAGATTATTTATTTGAAGACTGTAATAATAAACAGACTGCCCAGGGAAGTGGTTGAATCACCATCCCTGGAGGTATTTAAAAGATGTCCAGATATGGCACTTAGGGACATGACTTAGTGGTGGACTTGATGATCTTAAAGGTGTTATGATTCTAAGATAGAAAGGGCTAAAAAAGAAACATCATGCTGGTATGATGGGGTGCTGTGCACATTTGTGTACTTTGTCAAAGAATGAGATGCTGGAATAAAACTAACTCTCCTTATTTCTGAGCAAATTTTATCAGCATTTCTGCTAGTTGAAATTTTGCATTTCTTGCTTACCCAGAACCCTTTCAAAGATTTGTAACATACATTTTGCTTCATTTCTATATCCATGCCTTTTATTGCATGTTTTTCATTTGGAGGGCACAAGCTTTTAGTAGATTTACTTTCCCTTTCATGGGTATACATGGTCTAAGAGAAAAGGCTCTATAAGCTACATGACTCTAAAGTATCTGGTCTCTATGGCAACAGTTTTGGCTTGTATTACTCCTCACCTTTTTGAAGCTAATGCTACCACATGTCTTACTTGCATGAATCTTTAAGATTCACAGTCTAATTAGCAAAGCTGTGGAGCAGACTGAGCTGTTGTCTGTCACCAAGAAGCCTCTATACAGGCTGATGACCCTCCATTTTAGATGCCAATTCCTTCTAAGGCCATCCTGGATCCCATTAGAGACTGCATTTAGTGCCTGTCTGGAATTTTTCCTAAGTCTAAAGGAATTCAGTGCCCATTTCTCACCTGCAGTGAAAGGCTTACAGAAATTCCTGGTCCCAGTTTATGCAGGATTTCAGACCACTGGGAGACATAATTTAACAGTACCTCCATTCTGACTCAGTCCCTCCAGCTGAGTGACCAACTACACATGATCTTGCTGACACTATGTGAAGATCTGCCACATAAAAGACTTTCTCCTGAGTCAATTCTGGAAGCATGTGAGGCACATCAGAGGGAATCTGCTTCCTTACCAGCAAATGTCTACATAAAGAAAATGGTCCAGTTTGCTGTGGGAAGTGTCAGTGAGGTAAGTACTACTCTCATCTTCTCCTTTTCTTTTGTGAGAGAGGTGAGCAGCCACACGGGATACAGGTAAGGAATTGCCTGAAATTAATGCTTGTATAAATTAAGGAAGTGATACTTGGTTCTAGCCTTCTAAGAATAAATTTGAGTGGGCATGTGTACAAGCAAATGAGGCAATGAAGCCATCTTTCACATCACTCTTACACTCCTGGGAAATGATACAAATCCAGCTATTGCACTTACAGTATCTTAATTTCTTTGGTTAATACGGAGGTAATAATAACCTTTACAGAGACTTCATATTGGCCAAAGGAAAGGTATTTACAAAAGAGAAAAGATTTCCCAGCCACTCTGGTTTCAGACTTCCTTTGTGAAATTTGAAGAAATCACATTTACATCATATTGAGAATTTCATTCATCATCCTTGAATGGAACTGAACATTTGCTTTGCAATCAAGCTTGATCATGTGAAGTCTGTAATAAATAAGCATCTGAGTATTTTTCGTTATTTGAAATATTAACAAACATTTTTTTTGTTGACAAGCTGAATGAAACTGGAAGAAGACACACTGCAAATACTTTTTTTTTGTTTTCAACCAGTATTCATTAACATTCTGAGATAATGTTTTTCCTTGCACTCTTTATTATTCTGTTTCTCACTGTAACTGAGGGTGTCCCTTCTTAAACACAGCTAGCATGAGAGCAGGAAGCCACAAAAACTCAATCCTGCTTTGTGTTAATCTGAGGAGATGAAGTTGCTTATACCAAGCAAATCACCACCCTCTGACAAGCAGAGGGCAAGGATCACTTCAGTGTGAGAGTCTGAAGTCCACATACTGTATGACATTGACTTGCAGTACTGTGTTCTAGGTAGAGTGGGGAGTCACCGAAGACAGCACAGCCTCCAAACTTAACAGAAGTCATGTGATAAGGAAAAGACTGCATGAGAAAATATCTGACACCTCACCACTGTCCTCCCAGATGAATTTTCACGAAGGTAAAGAAAGACTTATAATCTGAACTATCAAATAAGGATACAACCAGCCTTTTCTGAGTCTTTCCCAGGCTAGGTGAATTCTTTAATTTCATGCTGTAGTGATTACATGTAGTGTTGGATAGGATATTTATTGCTTTACATATAAATGACTTCATAATGGAAAGACTCTGAGACAAGTCAGCAAGGTTTCTCTTCCTTATTTCCTCAAAGGACAGTAGTCTGAGGGCTGTGAAGCAGTGATAACAAATCAGCTTGCGCAGGTTCAACTCTTAAAGCACTTTGTATAAAACCTGTGCATATAAAAAACAGCCTAATTTTAGAACTGCGTTTTTAGATTGTATACTCCAGTGTATTTTCAAAGTGGGATTCTGTGAAGTTATCCTGTTGCCATTAGGTAATATATATTCATCCTTCCTATTTGATTACTCAAGCAAAGATTTGTGGTTTCTGTTTTTATTTTAGTTCCATTTTCCTATTCAAAAGAGATTTTATGAATTCACACACAGACTGCTGGAGTGATTTCAAGACACAAGGCCAAATCCTGCCCACTATATAAATAAACCAGCATATACTGATTTCACATTTCATTTGACGAAGATCAAGATTTAATTATCCCTCCAAGTAATTTCCTAACTGTATCTAAATCTGGACTTCAGGTTTAGATAGTTGTTTTTTATAATCTCTATATTGAACTGTTCACTTCAACAGAAATATCTGATTTTGCAGGGGAAGCTTGGTCAAAACTATGCAGACTATCTCTTGGATATATTCAACATGATGCATTTAAACAATCCAATTCCTATTCAGCAAATCACCTATATGTTCCATTAATTTAATCTAGAATTAAACACATGCTTATACACCCGTGGAACGTCTCTACTACGCATTATTGGTCATAAGAAGAGAAGATACTTATCAGGGCAGCATTCCATTTCTTTCCTTTTTTTAAATTAAAAATTATCACCTTCAGAGATTCTGAAAAAGGACAAGAGACAATGCAACCAAAGTAAAGTTAGGGTGCAACAGAAATATATATTTTCTAATGACTTAGGATAACCCCTTAATGGAATTTTTACAGCCAGCTCTGCCAGTGGATTGTTTGGGCACTGTCCATCCTGCATACAGAAAGAATACTTTATAACTGAAGTGCCTTAGAATATAAGGGAGGAAAACTTTGAAGGTTTTCTGCACTTTGCAAGCTTTCAGTTAAACATGTAGAATAGAATTAATATATTAGATTTGTTTTAAAAGGAATGGTTGAGGAGAACTATGAAAACGATTCTGGGTCAGAATAAGATTATGCAAGTAATAGAATGCAGTTACCAAGCTTTCTTTGGTCCTTAGGGAATTGAAGTCAGTGTTAGAAGACAAACAGACATGGACTATATGAAAATTAGTCAAGCCAAATGTTATTTATGTTATCATGCAGATACAATGATTTATAACTGACGTATGTGATTCACTGTATTTCCTTTCTGTTAACAGACAAAGGGTCCAGATTAATGAATTATAGTCAGTCAACAGAAGATTACAGACAACTCTCTGTGGACTACAGTGACTCTAATAGTATTTCTGAAAGTACATCTTTGATACTATCTAACCGAGGACACAGGAGAGGTAAGATTTTCCGGAAAGATTATGTTTATGAATTATGAGACTACCTACGTATGATGAGGTGATAGGTACTCCCATGGACTTGTGGTTGTGTGACTAGGGAGGTATATTTGTGCTAAGCTGCAGAGAAGAAAGACCCTTTTATATTGGATTCCTCCTTACTTGTGTCTTACTGTAAAGCCTTATATTCCCTGGTGACCATGCAGCACCATCAACTCTTTCTTGCTTCATGCCCCTTTGCCAGGTTTAGCTGTTCAGCAGATCACAGACAAAGCCTGACAGCATGTTGCTGGCACATGGGGTCTTGAAACAGATGAGAAATGGTGGAGCTACCCCACAAATGGGTATGATGGGCAACGTCAAGATGGCAGCATTGAAATCAGTTGAATCTATGAATAATACCTAAGACTTGAATGGTGGGGATTTATGTTTCTTCAGGGACTAATTCTGAAATCTAGAGGAAAAAAACAACCCTTCCTTTTATTTTCATGTATCCTAAAGACATTGTGTATTTCCCTCTCAGAATTGTTTTTGTTGTGCTAAATGCCAGTTTTCAATGCTGTTTTCTGATTTACTTTGTTTGAACTTTAGCTCCACTTTCAATCCTTTTACAGCAGGAAGAGCATGAAACAAACTGTTTGGAAGAGGATCTATTCAGCAAAGACACTGTGGTAGATATCAGTCAGGGTCCTTTCCAAGCCAATTAAATCACAGTGTAGGGGGATGCTATGAAGCAAAGAAGGGAATTCAGCAGGAAGGGGAGTACTGCTGTGCATGTGAATCTTCATGTTTAAATTGAAATCTGAGCTAGGGACGCCTGGACAGGATGTTCACACTGCTCAAGAGCAAAAAGTTCCTGTTGCCAAATATTATCTGTATCTCCTAAAAAAACAGGCTTACCGTGCCAGCTCCCCATTCTCAAACTCCTGCCCATTTCTGTTCTCCATTCCACAGTGACATGCCCTCCCATCTGTTTTCAAACTTCTTTTCTATCCTGCCTGGGATGCTTCTCTTGAGCTTCCAGACACAGAGGTAGAAGTTTACTTCTGTACTTTGGAGGTCACTTACTCCCTCTATGAGTGTCCATCAAAAACGAAGTACTAGGCCTTCCTGTGGCATGGATTCAAACATGCTCTGTAAGCATGTGTGATTTTTTTATCCCAGAGATTTCTTCTCTAACACAATAACCCTAGTGTCCACTACATCACTTACGATGCAATAAGGTATGCACGTAAACTGGTTAGTTCACTGATGCCATAAAAAATGTAAAACTGCTGAGTAGTCCTTGCTTTTTCTCAATATGGAGAATCAATTTGGGTTTATAATACCCAGCTGCTGATTGTCATGAAATTTGTAAGAATATATTACCTACACTCTTCCAAATTTGAAAGGTTTGAAATTTACTAGGCAAAAAAATGAAAGGCTTAGAGCATGATCTCAAGGGACTAATTTCCCTAGGAAAGATGTCAAAAACCTGGATGCCTACTGCATGGTCACAAGTCCGCCAGGAGATAATTCACAGACAGAAATCAAATACAACCTGGGGGAAAAAATAGTAAAACTGTAATAGCCTCTCAGCTCCAAGCCTTTAGCCCCAAGGATGAGGAAGGTGAGGTTACTCATACAACTACTGTTGATACTCTGCTGAAAGACACTTTCCCGAAGCTCCAGAATTGCAATCAATATCAGCAGCAATAAGAACCTGAACCTGCAGCTGCTGATATATGATGCATGTGGGTCAGTCATATACATAGTGGCACTTAGTAAACATAAACACAGGAGCCTGTTTGTAAGTCCTTTTAAAAAAAATTTTGGTCATAAACTTGACAAAAGTGAATTTGTGCCTTGTGCCTGCCTCAGTCTCCCTTGAAACATTGGTCACTGTTCGTACTCAGGAGTTTGTAAGACAAAACTCTTAAAAATGCAGGAGAAAACATAGATTGTGAGAACTTGCTTGCCACGGACACTCTTTTCAATGTATCAGAAAAATACATTATTCTCTGAAAAGAATCATAATTCTAGTAGAGCACCATTATCAAGGGAGATCAATATCTCTATTCCGACTGTACTTTAGAAGGTCATTTAACATCTAATAAATTAATCATCTACAGGATCAATTTATTTGAGGGCCACAGGTTACTTAAATATCAGGAGTGTGTTGCATTTGTGATCAGAGCACAGCAGTCTGGCCACTGAAACTAGCCACCTTGTCCCACTTCCATAACAGCTGAGACACAAAAATTGCAGGGAATTTTATGTGCTTGTCAAAATATATGTCTACTATTTTGTAAAACTTTATGTGAAACTTATAGTGTAGGCAGAGAATTTTGCAAAGCTTCCTCATTAGAAAGCATGTAGTTTCAGAACACAAGACTGAATCTTAACTTTGGTAACTAGCCCTGAGTATTTGGCTTATCTCAAATCTCACATTTTGTTACTACCAGCTGCAGGTTGAAAAAAAAATATTTGTACATATTTTAGCAATGTGACTGTAGATTTTCTGTTTTTTAAATTTGCAATTGGTAGTTGGTACACCAGAATTCAATGTCATGTTCTCATGTTGGAATTCAGAAAACATCTCTGCTGCTAGAAGAAATGTTCATGGAACTACCACTTGCATAACCCTTTCTGGTTCTATCTCTAAATTTCAGCCTTCATGTATTTGGACAAAGCGATGCCTATCCTTCTGTAGCAGCAGAGATAACTGAAAGTGAAAAATTATACAAATCTTATTTGCTAATGACTCACAAACCATCCCGTATTCTCACCAGAATTATGACGTAAAAACATTCACAATATATTTAATATACCAAATAACGAGTGGAATATTTACAAACATTTTTCATTTTGGTGATTTTATATCCTACTGTGATTAAACACAGAAGTTTCATGGCTTTCCTCTCCCCCTGGTTTTATGCCTGGAGATAGGAGAATAAATACTAGCAATAACTTCTGAAGAGCAAAAGATGTTTCACAAATTACACCCATACATATGGAAATAACAGCCAATGTACCTACACAGCTATTTTCCAAATTATATACACATAAATCATTATTAAGAGGAACTAACAATAACTAGAGAACTGGGAATACTGCTGGGGTAGTATTCACTTAGCCTTATCAAATAGCCATTTACTATGCCCAAGCAAAGACACAAGAAAGGAAGCAGCCAGTCTAAATTTCCTCCATGTTGTAATTGTCTCAAATTCTGATGCTGCTACAAATTGTTTCAATTGTGAAATTTCCTTTATTTATTTCAGGGAAAGTTCCACAAACACACAGGTCATGGGACCCCACCCTTAGTGGGTCAAGGACACAAAGTAGCTACAAGCTCTTCATAAACAGGTAATCAAAACTCATATTCCTAAAAGATAGAAGCTGTTTTATTGCCAAGTGAAGCAAATAACTAGTGTGCATATGGCATTATCAGAAAATGCCTGGATCACCATCTGAACCTGTTTGGTAATAGATATTATGTAGAATTAAAGTGCACTTAGACTTGGTTTTGTTCCAAGTGAAACAGTCCAAATGCTCTAGTGAAATGGAGGTTGAGCCCTGTACAATCCATACAGAGACAAGGACATTGAAGTTTTCCACCTTTACTCTTTACCATTTTGTCCTGCCAGATGTCACTGGCCTCCCAGAACAGCTGCCCCTAGCATGACTCTGTCAGAATTAGATAATCAGCAATAGATTGCTGTGACAAACAACTGGGAAGCAACTCCACAGGGAGTGTGGAAGGGGAAAACCTGTTGAAAGGTATGAACAGTCATTGCTTTCATGGCAAGGCATTCAACAGAGTCCTTATTGTCTACATTCAGATTTTGGATCTGGTCTTGCCTTGGTGTCACCTTAGCAGAGGCCTGATGCATTCCAGAGTGGTTACGACAGACCATGTATATGATCCATCATTTTCAGTGGATTATTTGTATTTCCATCTCTCTTCTTAAATTGATTTGTCTCACTTGTGTCAGCCTTATTGAGACCTGCACTGCCACTTTACTGAAGACTTATAGGTAACCCAGGGACACAAACAGTTAAGACCTCTACTCTGTCATGAGGATTAGCCTCATTTCAGCCATGGCATGTACAGCAGCCCTGTAGACATAGATAAGGAATGCTGAGAATTGTATAACAGATACTAACTACTTTTCAAAAACCAGGAAAACACCACTGCTGCCAAACAAGAGTTTTCTAGACTGAGTGTTTGCATAGTGCAGCTGTAATCATGACTGTTTCCAAATGAAGAAGATATGTAAGTACTGTTAGCCTCTAGGCACCACAAGGACCAGAATCCCATAGTTAAGCACCATATAATCCCTACTGACATCCCATTTAAATTGAGTTCTTGACCCAGTTAAACAGGAGTTTCTTCTTTTAACCATGACATGAGTAATTCAGGCCTACAGGAAATGCTCCATTTAGATAAACTCCCAATTAAAAGTATCCCGAGTAAACAGTTTGAACTTCCTGATAAATCAGCCATGATAATCTGAGTGATGTGAGATACCCCAGTACACCTCTAAACCTGCAATAAGAATGAAGTAGAAGCAGATTGCAGGATAGCAGCAGCTTTTGTGAAGAAAGAAGTCCCTGTCTACCTAGTATACACACACACAAATATATGTGTCTAGCCAGACATCTATATGTGCATTGCATACCTGGCAATGATATCAGTAATACAAGATTTATTTACTGAGCATTTTGGAGCAATTGCCATGCTCCTGACTACCAACCTGGGTATCGTCTTGATATCCTTGATCTAAAATTATTCTGCCAAGAAAATATTCCCCTCCTCTGCTGAAAGATGAACTCTCTTCTCCAAATTTCCTGCAAGCTGTTTCCCATAGAACTTCAGGGACTGTAAACCCCACTTTTGGTTGTAAGCATCTGCAACCGAATTTCTACCAAGGTCACCATCCTATTGTAAATACCATGACAACAGCGGAGTTGAAATAATTAGTTCATATACAGGAGGACAGCCAATACAAAACTTAGTGATGGGTTTACTATCTATAAAGCTTACTAATATCATCATGCTCACTTCTGTAAGCAAACCAACTGACACAACTTGCATCTCATAAAGTTAAACTTGTAAGTATATGCAGGGTTATTGCCTATATATAAAGATGACACAGCTGTCAAGTCTTCGATCTCTTGTCTCACAGTACTAATAACAGGAAATGTTTTCCACAGAAAAAGAAAGCCTTCTTAATACAGCATCATGGGTTATGAACTAGTAGTATATTTATACCTACAAAAGTCACTTCAGGTCATTTTAGGCATATTTCCTAGTTAAATGAACTAAGGACAGGTTGAGAGAGATGGGGTTGTTCAGCCTGGAGAAGAGAAGGCTCCAGAGACACATAATGGAGGCATTCCAGTATCTGAAAGGGGCCTATAAGAAAGCTAGGAGGGACTTCTTACAAGGGCTTATAGTGATGGGACGAGGGGTAATGGCTTCAGCCTGGAAAAAGGTAGATTTAAATTAGAAATTAGGAAGAAGTTCTTCACTATGAGGGTGATGAGACACTGGAACTGGTTGCCCAGGGAAGTTGTGGATGCTCCATCACTGGATGTGTTCAAGGCCAGGCTGGACGGGGCTTTGAGCAACCTG